>JAEAOA010001538.1:0-205000 GCA_016746295.1 Potamilus streckersoni
CCGCGCTCAAAACTGATTTTACCAGTCACGTGAACACATTTTTAAGTTTTCGCAGAAACATAAACAAAATTAGAGATGAATTTTTTGGAAATCCATCAAATGTTAGCATTACACTCACTAATATTAACACAAATCTCAATGATATTAACACAAAACTCAATGATATTATTAGTGGAATTCCTAATATTGCTGAGAAAACGAGTATGATTAAAATTCCTCACAAACAGATTAAAAATATTGTGTATACTGTTGCATCTGGGTCTAGTACATGGATGAGGCAAAATAATTCTATCAAATACACTGCAGAAGTTACTGGTATGTATAGATTGTCAGTGATTAGCACTGTAAATTTTAAAATATATACCACATCATCTTCATTACATAATTTTAATAGGTCTTCTGGAACTGTTATTATATTATTACTAAAAGGTATTGAAAAAGAATTTTCAATTGAACTGGTTGATACAATTCCAGTAGTTGAAGCCGATTATCATTGGTGTTTGGAATTTGTAACTGATTTATCATAACTATGTAAATAAATATTATAATGAAAAAAAGTATAGTTGATTTTAATCATATTTCAAAAGATATTTCAGAACAGGATGTGGACGCACTAATACAATACTATAAATATTATCACAAAAAACATTGGTGTGTTAAAAAATGTTACAAATACTACAACAAGATCCTTCGAGTAATATCATATCTACCATTGTTAATGACCAGTTCCGGTATAATTTCAAGTGGGATATCGTTAAATCCCTTTTTGTTAATTATATCTGGTATTGGTGTTTCACTTACAGCGGCGTGTAAAAAAGTAGAACCAAGACTTTTGATAAAAAAGCATGGATGTTTAACATCAATTAAAACTTACAAGAAACTACTTGATCAGATCCGGTCTTACCTACGAGGAGTCAAATATAATATGGATGATTTATTACGTGAATTTCGTATTATTGATAATATGTTAACAGACATTCTACCAATGAGGGTTAGCAAGTATGAAAAAAAATATCAAAAAAAATATGAGTAACGTAAAATTTTATCTAAACTTAAGATATAATATAACTAAAATAATATCATTTTCATTCTAATGCTAGTTTAATTTCCACCTTGTTAACTGAAACATTCTAATGCACAGTTTAATTTTCATCCTGTTATCTTGTGGTAAAAACCCGTTTGCCGTCTTTAGAATAATTGTATTCCACACATGCGCTGTTCTAACAAATTAGTCACCTCTGTGTAAAGAGCTTATCGCATTCCAACACCTGTTGTTTTGTTTGGTTACAAAATACCTGTTTACATAGTAGTAGTAGGGGGAAAAAAAGAGGTGGGGGAGGGTGAGTCAAAACCTTGTTTTATTTTGGAAAAAAAGGGGGTGGGGTGGGGGATAATTTAGGACTATAATTTATACTTGTTTGGAGGGTAAAAAAAACAAAGTGAGTTGAAAACCTGGTTTTCCTCTACTACTATGCCTTGTAATTTGTATATATTGGATGTCTCACAAATTCTTTTTGTTCCATTTGTATATAATATTTATTTGTTTAAATCATTATTTTTGAAATCTGGTTAGATAATCATTTTCTGTCTTTATAGGAGATTTACCTGTCGATGTATCTTTTTTTGTCATAATATCGTTTAAGTTCCCTATATTTTTTACTCCCGCAATTTTCGCATAATTGCGTTTTTCCTCTAACTCCAATACCACATTGAATACATGGTTTTGATCCAGTACTTCCATGTCTGATACTCTGCATATGGTATCCAGAGTATTTATTTACGCATGACTTATTACAATAAGAAATATGTCCAATTTTTAACCAAACACATTTATTTTCTGTTTGAATCATTTTATAATACTAAATTTCAATTTGAATATTTATCTTAATTATAATAATGGAAGAATTATCAACAATTGAACCATCTGCTACTAGATTTGATCTTGACAGACTATTAGGATATAAATTTAGTGTTTCGATGAAAGATCTAGCTTCAATAAATGTAGATATAACTAAACGTATCCGTGAGGCCAAGATGGAATTTCGAGAAGATGGTGCTGAGCAGGTTTGGTCAACTTTTAGAGTTGAAAAAGTTATTAATGTGATGAACGACAAACGAGCAGAAGTAATTATTAACCACCTTGATAATCAAAAATATCTTATTTTAATAAAATTTATTGTGAATACAGACGATTATCTTTGGATATTTCGTGACAAGAGAACTCCTATTCATATACAGTCTGGAATTATTAAAATGATATTATTAAGTAGCAAATCCAAACCTGGAATACTGACTGGTATTGATAGACCGTATTTTGAGCGAGGGTATCCAGTTACTGCTGTGGTATATGGATTGTTTTTACTGAATGATAAACCTAATATTGAAGATCTCAAACCGATGAAACTGTCAGAATTAACAATAAATTGCGTGGCTGAACGCATTACTGAACATTTTACAAATGCGATGCGTGGTAATGGCTTAACAGATTTAAGACGCAAAAAAATATGTGAATGGGGAGAAACCGTTAAAAATTCGGGTGCATCTATTAATGATGTTGCTAAGCTAGAAAAGTTATTAAGATTTCCAATAACAGTAAAAACACTAACAGGAGAGATATTATACAAACCAAAATATATAAGAAATGGAAGCCCTATAACGATTATTGATCATAATGCACATGCATGGACTGATGCAGTAAATGTATTTCCACGAGACAGAATGATTAAATTTTATAATGGTCATATATTTGATTTTATTAAAAATATCAGTACAAATGATCCTGTATCTATTTGGTTATTTCAGAGTTCGGAACACGATTGTCATGATCAATTTGTACGACCGAATGGTGATATTTATCGTACAGAATCTGTTTATGAAGAAATGAGAAATCTTGCACTAAAATATACTTCTGACGAGGTTAAAGTTAGACAACTACTGAATAATTGTTTTACCGTACCAGCGGTAGCGGCCCATTTCGCTCAGGAAAAAATTCATGAAAACCTACAAGATCATAATTTATTGAGGATATACAAAAAAGTTGTATAGAATATGGGCACGGTGGATTATGGAATACTAAATACGAGTATGATGATGTTATATCAGTCGATATGGCTGCATGTTACCCTGGGAGTTTTCTTGGATATGGTGAGTGTTCTAAATATTTTAACAGATTCAGACACCCCACAGATGACACGACCAGAGTTTCAATAAATGGACCCTTATCAGATTTTGACCTAACAGGATTTGCATATGTTGAATCATTCGAGTTCGCAAAAGATCTCCATCCTATTACTTATGTTTGGTTTGGTAAACACCTTTCAGAAAAATGTTGGGCTCCAATAGTATTATTAAGATATATGCTTGATGTTGGAATATTAATATCGTTAAAAGTTAATGAAGCGATTATATCCTATAATGCACAAAAGCAAGTTTGGTTACCAGAACCTGATAGATTTAATATTAATGATGCCAGGAAAGAATTTTCTGATCTTGCCGATGATGACATTATTAAAATTACTAATATTATACGAAAATGTAGAGATGAACATGATGAGAAGCGTGCAAAAGATCTTGGTAGAAAGATAATTGGTAAATTTACTCAGGGTAGTTCATACGGTCATAAACGACACTGTACAAAATTGATTATGGACGATACTGAGTTAGATTTTATAATTAATGATACAACGGAGAAAAAACACATTTATAAGCCGAAGTAATGCTTATTTATCGGATTGGACCAAACTAGGTACTATTGTGAGCTATATTGGGGGCAGATCACTGCAGTTTACTCATTTAGGATCTTCGATGCTAGCTTATGTTTCTATAAATTTACTGTCTATGATAAATAGATTTCCTCGTTACGCTGTTAGAGTCGCTACGGATTCATTTGATATAAACAAAAAATATAAGGATTTATTAAATCCGCTACTTGGTAATGGTGAGTGGGGAACATGGAGGATAAAGCAAGAAAATATACTTAGTTATTCTGAATTTTTTGACGTTGAAATTAAGGAAATATATTACAGAAATAATAATCAAATATTAGAATCATTTGCACCATCTATGTACGATCATGTGGCTAGATTTAAGACCGTTTATCTTAATGGGTGTGGAGGGTCAGGTAAAACAACTCGTGTGATTAAATTATTTATGAACAACAATTCAGATATGATTGTTTTGACAACTACACATAAAATAGGCAGAGAGATAAAAGAACGAGGTGTCAAAACTTGCACATATCATAGTTTCTTTAGATGGTGTGGAGATACGTGGACTCCTGAGCGAATGGGTGAGAAATATATACCTAAGTATATTATATGGGACGAAATATGTACAGTGTCGTTAGAAACACTAAAAATATTCCTTGAATCGTTATTAACAAAAAATACTGCTGTGATTATGTGCGGCGATCATGGTCAACCACCACCTTTTGTTGGACAGTCTCCACATGAATGGCTAAAGAATAATATAGATTATTACGAAGAAATATATGATGATCATAGAGCTATTGATGAACCACTGAAAGAACTTAAAAGATTAATCAGACTACAGCCAGATAAAATACAATGTGAAATAATGCGTGAGATAATTCCAGAAACTACCATGAATGATTTTTGGGCTTTATGGAGACCCACTGATTTGATAGTCGCAAGTAGAAAGATAGTTCGTGATGAATTGCAGAAGAAATTATTTACGCTACATAAAGAAAAATTTTCACATCTACCTGTACCATTATGTTATCGTCCATCAGATACTCGACGACAGAATATTGATGTTGAAATTCCTGGTGGAGATACTGAAAGTATCCGAGTACAAAATCTAGTATTGAATGATATTATTTTGATAGATATCAATTCTGTTGAGAGCGCATTGAGTATAGATAAATCACCGTGGACGTTAGGATACGCTATAACGATTCATTCGTCACAGGGATTAACTATCTCTGATACAAATATCTGGATTGTAGATGACCGGATCGAGTGGTCAAATTTAGTATATCTCGCAGTATCTCGCGTCAGAAGAATAACTCAACTACATAGAATGTCATAGATTATGTGATAACTGAGGAGATTACTAATGACGCTGATGTAATAAAGAAAAAATTAGCGTCTTATAAACAATGTGACATAAAAAATAAACGTGACTTTGATATCGATACTGAATTTATTATAAAACTAAAACAACTACAGAATAATCACTGTGCAAGTTGTAACACAATAATGTTATGGCAATATTCGAATAATAATCCAAGACAATTTACCGTAGACAGAATAAATAGTGATCTTGGTCACACACGTGAAAATGTGATACTGACCTGTCTTGAATGTAACCGACGTCGGGGTGCTGGACGCCCTGGTGCTAATTTACATAAGTGAACGCAGAGGTAATTGTGTATCCGCAGGAATTACTTGTAATTGTTCAGGCACAAATCCACGTTGAGGGGCAGAAGAATCTAGTCTGTATATCGGTGGTCTTCCAGTAGATCTAACCACGCTAGAAATTGTATGTGTGGTCACACTCCAGATAGGGTCAGTAGCTCGTCTTTTGCCACCGTTTAACTCCCCTGGTTCATATAAATATTTCACAATCACATTACCTAATACTGGTTGTTGACCTCGTCGTCCGTATTCATAGCTACGTGGTATATATTTTTTTGTTATTGCATTAGAAGGTTTCATGGAAGTTGCACGAGTAATTTCATTATTTAATGCAGATATCACACTTGGTAACCTTGCAACCCATTCACGAGATCTCTCCCCGGACTTAAAGTCAGCAGATATTTCCTTCGCATATTGATATCCAAATAACCGCTCAGCAAGTGTTCGATTAAATCGTTCAACGATTGCTTGATCACGATGAATTTCAGTATGCCCTCGTCTGATTTTGACATTATGCTTTTTCATCAAAGATAAAATACTGCACTAAGAAATTCTTTGCCAGGATCTACTTGTAATAACTGTGGCCATTGTAGACCACCACGTTGATAAATTCGCTCAAACGCAGATGCAACTTCAAATGATGTTTTTGTTAATAATGGCTCAGCTTCTTTATATCTACTTGCAATATCAACAACAGTCAATGCGTATTTATATGTGCGTGACTTTCGTCCACGTGTTTTAATAGTATCATGTGGTAAAAACAAAATATCTGCTTGATGAACTTCGTTAGGAACGCTGACATCAAAATGTGCATATTGAATTGTTTTTGGTGGTGGTAGATAAATTTGCTATATTGCCTGTCGTGCTAACCACGCTGCAGCAACAGAATGTGAAACTTTTGCTGTTTTAGCAAGTTTAGTGATCGCTGCTTTACTTCTCCAATACCCTCTAGGACTATAATAAATAGATTCCATTATAATAATTATATAATTAATTACCAGCCCCTAACATTATTTTACTTTTCATAGCGGATTTTATTAGAAAACTAGCGAGTTTCTCTCTAACAGATTTATTGGATATAGAATTTAATGCATGAATCAATTTTACATCTGCAAGATGCCGTTGTTGCAAATCTTTATTTTTATAAGCAACGTCATGAATGTGACATGCTTGATCAATTTTATTTACTGGATACTCTCCTGGTCTTGGTTGATCTTGATCATCAAGTCGGATATCAAGTCGAGTTCCAGGACCACAATAATTATATCCAGGGAGGTGTTTCTCACCAACATATTTAGCCCATGGTAATCCGGGTAATTTTCCTGATGATGCGGCTATATCCCCACCCATCTTTGTTGTCCCTGAGATAAATTTATATTTTTTGTACTACATTTTACACATTTACCTGTTAATCCATGTCGTTTATTTTTTGTTATTATTGTTGTCAATCCAACGGTGGGTGTACATGATCTACATCGAAAACAATTTAGATTCATGTTGTTAATAATATGGATACAATAATTGATTTTTCGGCGACACGAAAACAAGAACCGGTAAAGCACCATCCAGCATTACCAAATTCAATAAGAATGATTATAATAGGTCCATCTGGATCGGGTAAAACACCATTATTATTAAATTTAATAATGAGATAGATGAGGTGGAACAAACTATATTTAATAGCACCATCTGTGGATGATCAGCATTGTTACGAAGTACTTAAAGATTTTAATGAAAAAAAATATGTTAATAAAGACGGTGAAGATATTATTGACTTTATCACAGATATAGATGAAGCCCCATTTGTAGATGATTTGGATGGCTTCATTAATAATCTCGTAGTATATGATGATGTGATGTTGGACAAACAATCTAATACAGCTAGAATATTTTCTCGAGGTCGTCACAAAAACACAGACGTGATTTATGTTACTCAAAGATATACACAGATACCTAAAGTGATTAGAGAAAATTGTAATATTTTGGTTGTGTTTAATGGAGTAGATAATTATACCCTACGAAATATTTATTATAATTGGTGTTCAGGGGACATGAATATGATTAAATTTAAAAATTTCTTTTGTAAAGCACAATCTGTTCCGTTCGGATTTATTATGATAAATTTACATGATCCTAGATCCAGATATCGTATAGGTCTGGATAAAATATTTGGTTAGTTCCCCTTGACTATCTGTTAATGAACTGTATGCCTGTTTAAAAACCCAAATCTATTGTTAAAAGTCCCGATATTAATACCCTGACAAAGTCAGGTGACAAAGTCAGGAGCAGCAGGGAGGGTGAATCTCTACAAAACTTTTGCTCGAGTTTTTAACGAAAAACATAGTTCAATAAAATCAGGGTAAAAAAAGTCAATAATATTATAACAAAACTGAGCTAACCTCATGTGGTTTATTATGCGGTTTATAACCGTCCGTACGGTAATATAAAAGTTAGATATTTTGGTTTAGGGTTATTGACCTTTTTCAAGCCTCTGTAGGAACCCTTATTTCAGGTTAATTTCACAAGCAAAAATTTTGTAGGATTCACCCTCCCTGCTGCTTTAGGTTATCTGACATTTCTTTGATAGCCTGTACTGTAAACAAAGCAATGTGCAATGAATCACATATTTCGCATCAGGATCATCAGCAATGCCTTGGTACTCACTATGTACTGTTGCCGACATACACACAGACAACCACACAATATTGCTTAAATTTAAAGAATAAACAATTACCTGTAAATCAATACCAAGAGTGCTTAATCTAACTCATTTATCACCACTAAAATGAGAGAGGGAAAATGCTTTAAAAATAGAATAGGACTACTTTCGCAAACCTGAATTTGAAGTAATGAGTATGACTATTTTGAAATGACATCAAGACAGTAGTAGTTATTACGTCATAACTTAAAGGCGGTCACAGTCACTAACGGCAATAGTATCCGATCTTGAAACTGAATGGATTAGTTCATTTATTACTAAGTTGCATTAAAAAAAATAAGCCAAGACTATTCACACGGCTACCTTGTAACAATTTCAAATGCCTACTCTCACTGTCGCCGTTTATTTCATCTGTTTTCATTTATGTTCTGCGGTGTTTTTTTGTACAATAGATCTGTGTAACACAACTCTTTCCTAATTCAAGGTAAAATGAAACACGAACATAACAAGTACATTAAGACAATACATGTGAGTAATGTAATTCTTTCTTTCTTTTTGGAGATCGCAAATCATTGACTAGATATAACATAAAAGCATAGAGTCGGATGTCATTCTAGGACTTTTGTGTGGCAGGTCGACATATTTTCTCCTCAAAACAGTGGGATGTCATCCAAGGTCTTTTATGTCGCAGGTTGACATATTTGCTCTTCAAAACAGTGAATTATTTACCTTGAACTGTGGCGTTTCTTTAATCCTACTGCGCCTTGATATTAAAGGTATGAGTTCTGCATCGCTAAAGTTACATAATTCGAAATTGTTTGCGCTCGTCCCTAATGCATTAACCGGTGGCATTGCGGATAGTTTTTTTTTTCTATTGTGGACACACGCCAGCAATGATAATAGTCTTCCCAAAAGTTGGTACACGGTAGCCGCGCAAATATACATATCCTAAAAGATATCATTAACAATTAAAAGTACGTTTGGGTTTTTATTGTTGGAAAGTTGTTGATTATTTTGATCAACAGTCATTTTTGAAGAAACTATTCTTTGAACATCTAGCCAGATGTTCGCCCTCCAACAGCTTATCATTTCAGTCATCCGCAACATCGAGGTCAATCCTACAGATTATACATTGTGTCAATCGGAACATCCTCAGCTTTATCCAACAAATCTTGAAATAACCTCGGAAGTAGTTGCACTCTGGCAAAGGTGAATCACATACACGTCAGTTTGATGTGTATTGTGATTCACTTTTACCAGAGTGCATCAAATATGCTACTACACCAAAAGCAGACAATATTCTCATCGTGACTTTGTCTCCTTCCGCCAATATTTTGCTCCAAGTGAAAGAAAGTAGTTCTCAATACTGACAAATCACATTCGAGGTTTCTTTCCCGACTTGATGGACCAATTGGCTGTAATGTTAATGCATCCCATAGCTTCATTCGGACCATCTTGGCATTTTACGAAGCAATAATTGACAGAGAAATTGCGACTGCATCTACCTTTTTTATTCATAACTATTCGGGCTATTCTACAATCAATCAAATCGTAGAAATAGTCAAAGTGATCCGAACTGATTGGGGTATCCCTTGTTACAGCTTTAAGTCTTAAATTTGTAATAGAAAGAATGTGAAACCATCAATTTAAATAAAGTCAACAATCAATCTATTTTGCTTCAATACAAAGTACAAAGTCAAGAGACACAGTTTTTTGTGAATTAACTTCCAATAGACCTAAATATAGAATGTTCAGATTAAATTTTAATAGCCTTGAATGTCGTGATATAAAACAATGATGCAATCCAGAATGTCGTTCAATGAGTTCACAATGATCCAAAATATTGTGCACAAATATACAAATAAATGAGCACTTTAGTAATTCCAATGAATATTTTAAATAAATAGTTCCTCTCTAACCATATCTAAACACAACCATAAAGTTTGATTACAAATGGATTCCCAGAGAATGACCTGAACCGAAAAGAGTTATTTGTATATCAGGACCATATTTATACACATTTTCACATAACCTAGATGTAAATCATTCCAGCAGATAGGTCTGGATAATGAAGACTGGCCTTGAACTAAAATGCTACGTAAACACTCTATTTACAACATACGGTCATGGACAAAAGTTAGTCACGCATACATTCTGTTATATCTTCCAATCACAAACAGAAGTCAAACACAACGTATCAATTACCTACACATAACACCCTTTTGCGAAAATAACTCAGACAAACCATTTCATTAACCTCCTTCCAGTCAAGTAAATACAAGTGTTTTCTAGAATCCTTGGCCTTTTCATGGGTGTTATAAACACTGATAAAGAAGGTGAAATAAAAGATTGCTGAAAACACTATTAAGGGACGTGGAAGAAAAGGGTGCAGTAAACACTGATAAGAGACGTGGAAGAAAACGTTACTGCGAACATTGATGTGGGACACGGAAGAAAATAGTGCTGAAAACATTGATATGGGACGTGGAACAAAACGTTGCTTCAAACATTGATGTGGGACACGGAAGAAAACGTTGCTGTAAACAATAATAATTGGAGTGGAAGAAATGGAAACCGTTAAGATAAGAAAATAAATAATCATGTTCATTAGGTAAAGAGCAATATTGTGTTCGTACAATACAAACGGAGCAGTATGACAGCTCATAACTGAGTTTCGTCTGCATCATTATACTTACATTCTTAGTATCATATTTCGTTATATGTAGGTCCTTAACTCGGCCTTTTAATATACTCGTCTTGAGATTTTATAATTTAAATGACTGGATAAAGAACTTGACACAGAGAAGCATAAGGGGGCATTTTAATAGTTAATAAGTAATCATCGTATTGCGTGGTAAAATGTTGTGATTATCTATAAGCCAGAAAGTACTTATGGCTGTAGTTGTAGTGCTAGTCTTATTAATAATCTCGAAGTACAAAATAATTTTTACCATTTTACAATTTGATCAGCTAATAAAACGTATGCTACGCAAATGAAATATAACACGGCTTGAATCTAAACGTATCGGCATTAACTGAAATTCTCTCAGCAATTTGGAATGGGACATAATCAATCTTCAATAATGTATTGTGTATTGAATTAAAGAGAGTCACATGTATTTTTATGGTTTCCATAGCTTCTGTCTTTTTTTTTGGAAATCTTGAATAGCATTTGCATAACCTCTTAGCATTTTTCCCTCTTCCATAGCGTTTATTTTTTTTTTTACCACAGGTGTATATTTTCAGTTTTGCATTATTCCACGGCAATCGTCATTTACAGTTGCGGCTTCTTTTACCTGCTTATCAAATGGCCCATTTATTTCTATTATTGCATTTTCATTTTCCTCATGAACGGGAATGTATTGCTTTCTCTTTAGTTGTGTACCAGTAAAAATGGAGCCTTGATGCATTGCGTCAACAGGAAGGGCCAGATTATATCAGTGTGTGTTTGTTTTTATTTTGCTTGTTTGTTTTGATTTTTGTTTATTTCACTGGGTGGTTTTCTGAGGGTTGGTGTTGATACAAAACTAGTAACATATTTATTCCAGCTTTACTTGCTACAGTGCTGGGTACTGGCAAAAATATTCTGATGTTGCATTCTTCGAAAAATTAAGTAACTGTCCGTGTAGTTTTTCTTAAAATAATATGATTTTGTAGTATTCTAATGATACTTTGTTGTACAAACTACACTTTAATTTAGTCATGAATAGGTCATCCTTTGTGTACGTTTCGAAAAGATCAGGAACTTAGCGTGGAATACTAATGTTTTCGCTTGGAATATCTAAAAGACGTCCTAACCATTGATGTGCGAAACCACTACCAGAATGTACAGCATCATCAACTTCTATTATTGTGTATCTACCACATCATTGAGTTCATATGCAAGATTATCAAATTCACTTAAAATTTTCCAATCCTCAGATTTTATTTCTTATTTTAATAGCAAAGAAATTGATTCTTCACGACTAGGAAAAAAATTAAGCTAATAATAAAACAACACAGAAACAGCTAATGCAATCATAATTTAGACTGCTACTTTTATATCTTTAAAGCACCCAGTTGAAATAATGAAAGTAGAATAGAAAATGATCTTCTTTAGTGAAGTGTGTAGCGGTTGCACTCTTTGTTGATGGGTTTTTCTTACCACACGTTTGAATATTTATTACTGCACTCTTTCTATTATGTGATGAAGTCTAACAAGGAAAATACATTGCAAAGTTTTACTCGAGAATTTCTAAATGATGAGTTTTGCATTCTTTGATGATTTATATTTGATTTTCTGATTTTCTAGCTTAGTGCTTAATTTCATTTTTGCAGTTTTATATACAAAGTCGTGCCGATCATCAGGTATGTCGCATCTGTCAATAGTTCACGATCAGAAAACTCAAAAGGGAAATATGCAATATATGTCTAAATATCATCATTGCCTTCATATTTTATAAAAGTTGTCCAAGTTTGGTAATGGTTGGAATCGAACACGTGTCTTCAATGTTTAATAAATAAAGCAAACGCAATTAGGTCTTTCTCTTCTTCAGGCATAGGACAAATATCTACATCCATTTGTTTTATTTTCTCACTGAGATTTCTAATTTATTTTCACTGGTTCTGAATAAAACTGTAAGTCATCTTATAATTGACATTTATTCCAAAATCTTATTTAAAAAGATCTAAGCTTTTAAATTTAATTTTCATTAAATGAAAGGTAACAAAGACAAAAATCAAGAAGAATTAATGTATGGTTAGAAAGTAATCGTAGATATGAACTTCTTAAAAGCAAATGATCCACGTAAAGTTCAGCTAGGAAACCAACTTGGTAAATGTTCATAAAAATGTCAAAGACCAAACTATAACTTTGAAAAAATCATGAAGTCCAAACTTTCATAGATGTTGCAAAGAACATTTAAAGATTCTGAAATCACACTACATGAAATACACATGTTCTTGTTTTGGGCATCTTGTTCACTTATTCAAAACGTAATGTTCTTAACTAATAGAGAGAGGGATTTAAAATTATTTAATCAAGGAGATCGAACACTACAAATATAGAAGAAAGAAAAAGAAACAGGTATGCAAACTTTTAAGTTTATTATGTAAATAATTTTAGATGGCTTAAATGTTTCAGGAACTAGATAATTTTATATCAGAAATAGCTACTTGTCTACTCTATTAGTTTTATTAGCATCATAAAATTTAGCTCAGCCGTTAAAAGCAGTATTTAAAACTTTAAATGAAAAGGAAAGATTTCGAAATATTATCAAATAGTAAGATATTTTATCAAGCGGAAAAACAATATTACACAATATGACACACAAAGTAATCGATAAACATGAACACCATGGAAATTATTTTATTATAGGTGCGTACTAGAGATGTGTGTTGGCATCCGTTTGTCTAGAGAGAAGATGGAAATGCTCCATTGAGAGGTGTCCCGGTTGGTAGTTGTGAAGCGTCTTCTGTGGTAATAGAGCTCCTCACCGGAGTAGTAATCTTTGCTGCAGTTGCTGCACTAGAAGGTTTAGTCTGGTGTGGGTTGGAGCTGCTTCTTCTTCTTCTGAGATCGTTTTTCATCAGCGAGCAGTCGCATATTATGCTACCAGCTGTCTAAAGCAACCTATTCCCAGGTGTTGACATCGATCTCAATGGCTTTCATGTCGTGCTTGCAGACATCCTTGAAGCGGAGATGTGGCCGTCCAATCGATCTTCTGCCAGATGCAAGCTTAGAATAAAGAAGATCTTTGAAGATCCGTCCGTCATCTATCCAACGTACATTACCCATCCATCTAATGCGACGTTGGCGGAGGAGTGAGACCATGCCAAGAAGCTTGGCACGTTCAAGCACATCGTTGTTTGTCACTTGATTCACTTTCGCCCCCTCTCCAAGGCGTTCAGTTCAGAACCTCTTTACGGCAGTGCCAAAGAGAAATGGGACCACATCAGAGATACTGTGTACAGCAAAGCTACAAGAATCTTCGGTAAGAAGCAGACAAAGAACAACGACTGGTTTGAGGCCAACTCTGCCACACTCGGTCCAGGCATAGAAGAGCTTCGCAGTGCCCAACTGGAATACACGCATCCCCCCTGCCAGAGGACACTACAGGTATACAGGTCTACCAGAAGCGAAGTGCAAAGTCTAGCACGGCAACTCGCCAATGAATACTGGCTTCAGCTATGTTAGAGCATCCAGTCAGCAGTCGATATCGTAAACATCAGAAACATGTACGATGGCATAAAGAAATCAATTGGTTCCACGAAGAAAGTGATATCACTACTGAAGTCTTCTCCAGGCGATAACATACATGACAAGGACAAGTAGATGAAGCGCTGTGTGGAGTACTGCTCTGACCTGTACTACAGAGAGAACCACGTGACCAATGATGCAATCAAGGTCATTGAAACATCCCTTGTATTACCGAACTGGATGAGAAACCTACTGCGGAAGAATTAAAGTTGGCCTTAGCGAAACTGACATCAGGTACAGCCCCAGGAAAGGATAGTATCTCAGCAGAAGTCATCAAGTGCGTCGACAGTGTGCTGTTTACACACCTGCACGACCTCCTCTGCCATTTCTGAGATGAAGGTGCATTGTCTCAGGAAATGAGAAATGCCAACATCGCATCCCTGTACAAGAACAAGGGCGACAGAAGCGACTGCAACAACTACAGAGGCATATCAGTTCTCAGCATAGGGTGATGAAATTCTTCGCACGAGTCATACTGAACAGACTGCAGACGCTTCCTGACAGAGTGTATCCAGAATCTCAGTGCTGGTTCCGCGCACAGAGGTACCAGTCGACACTATCTTCTCCAGTAGGCAACTGCAGGAGTAGTGCAGAGAACAACACAGAACCCTCTTCATCGCCTTTATATACCTCACCAAAACATTTGATCTGGTCAGATGAGACGGACTTTTCAAAATCCTGACAAAGATTTCATGCCCTCCAAAGCTGCTAAGCATGATCCAGTCCTTCCACGAAGACATAAAAGGCACAGTGCAGTACGATGGCTCATTATCCTACTAATTCAACGTCAACAGCAGAGTAAAACAAGGCTGTGCCCTTGTTCCATGCTCTTCGGCATCTTCTTCGCTGTCCTGCTTAAGTATACCTTCGTTACACCCACATAATGGATCTACCTACACAAGCAATCGGACGGCAAATTGTTCAACCTGGCAAGACTGAAGGCAAAGAGCAAAGTAAGAAAAGCAATCATTAGGGACATGCTCTTTTTGAAGATGTTGCTGCTCTAGCTACTCACGCAAAAGCTGACCTAAAACGCGTATTGGACCGCTTTTCTAAAGCATGCAATGAACTCAGTTTGACCATCAGCCTAAAGAAAACAAACGTGATGGCTTAGGATATGAAGCGTCCCAGCATCGTCATCAACAGCTACACACTAGAAGTAGTCCGTCAATTCACGTACCTCGGCCCTATCACCAACATCTCGACGCCGAACTCAACAAACTGGTTGAAAAGGCGCCAACAACTCTCTCTAGGTTGTCGCAGTGAGTGTGGAATAACAGCATGCTGACCCTGAACACTAAGATTTCCTTGTTCGGTGACCGTGTGCTAAGCACTCTCTTGTACACCAGCTAAACCTGGACCCTGTTCGCCTCACAAAGGGAAAAGACTGAGCGCCTTTCACATGCGATGCCTCCGACGCATACTCGGGATCACCAGAAGCGATCGAGTGACAAACAACGAGGTGCGTGAACGTGCCAATACTATAAATATAAAGAGATAAAAACCGAATCGAGAGAATATTGAGCACACAAGCAAACAAAAATGTATTTTAAAGAAACTTACAGTATAACAAGATGTAAGGTAATATTCTTCACTGCTGTATTTTTTTTCTCATTTGCAAAGGTGCGTAAGTAAGAATACACTAATTGCCACTAGCAGACTCAAATGGAGAATGGTGTGTCTCCTACTTCTGGACATAAGAGATAACGAAAACAGCAACTGTCAATACAATTATAAGTTTATCATGGCCATTGTAAGTTTCTAATATATATATATATATATATATATATATATATATATATATATATATATATATATATATATATATATATATATATATATATATATATATATGATTTTGTATATAGATATATTCATGCACGATTTCGAATAGACTGGATGTGTAAAGAAAATTATAAGAGTACAATTTACTTATTTCATAACTAGATGCATTCTAATGCTAATAATAGTATAAGGCCGATATAGATGATGTTATATCCATTACTCATTCACATTAGACTTCAGCTACCAGCTATAGACAGCTAATTACAGCGGCGCTTGAACTTCTACAAAGTAGATTGGACGGAGTACGCTGACATACTGACGCATAGCATAGTCACTATACCATCTCGCTGAATCCCAATCAAGGAATCCTACCACCGCTTCCAAAGAGCCCTTATCAAGACAGCTAGTCAGTCTGTCCCCCATGGTCGTCGTCCAGTTTAATCACCCTGTTTAGATAAATGTCATGCTATTATCAAGGTATCTGAAGCATTTGTAGACCCAGATGTAGCAGATCACCTGATTGAATCCATGGACACTGCCAAGCCCACTCGCTGGAAGGAAACTACAGGATCACTCAAATTTACTCGCTCCAGCCAGAAATTATGGAGCTTGAATAGAAGACCCGGCACCGTTCAACAACGAACAGATCAAGCTCACACTGTTGTCAAGCCATATGCTATAGATAGCCACTTGTTACAAGTGGCAACAAAACCCCCGGAGAAACATCACCGATGTCAAGTGGAAGATAAATGGCGACAATACTACCGTCATATGTGAGATGAACTCTATCAATATACTCAAGAGGGATTTACAACAATAGAACTTGAAATGGTATTATTCAGCATCAAATCAGGAAAAGCAGAAGGATATGATAAAATCTTGCCTGAGTTCCTGAAGCATCTTTTTACACCCGGATTCTTAAGGAAAAGTTGATGACAACTTGTGGCACTAGTCAAAGATTATTGCAATCCAAAGGTCTGGTAAAGATCCCCACCATGTGGAAAGTTATCGGCCGATCTCCTTGGTTTCGGTCTGTTTTAAGGTAATGGAGTTCCTGATTTTCAAAAGAATTGGTTCTGATTTGGACAATATCATAACTGTTGAGCAGTCAGGCTTCAGACATGGCCGTAGCACTTGCAATCAAATCCTTGCCCTGACAACATGTTGAAAACGAATTTCTGAGGAACCTTTAAACTGGAGTTGTTTTTCTAGATCTAAATGCGGCATATCACACGGTCTGGCATGCGGGGTTGCTGTTGAAAATTTCCAAAGTATTACCGCGCTAGATAGTTGAGACTATTGAACTGTTCCTTCGCAGCAGGCACTTCAGAGTTCACATCAGAAAGAACTGCACCTCTTGGAATCGTCAGACTAATAGACTTCCGCAAGAGTCTGTTCTTTCACCATGTTTGTTCAATGTCTATATCAATGACTTACCAATAACATGCTAGTTCATGTATGCAAATAACATTGCTCCCGGGACCCAAAGTCGCTAGTTTGATAAGCTTGGGGTGTACTAAACAAGGACCTGGAGGATATGACGGACTTCTTCAAGAAATGCCGTCGACTGCCAAATGCAACAAAGACAGTCTCAAGCGCTTTCCACCTTAACAATGCAACTGCGAACCGTTACCTTTGCGTCCTCCTCAAAGGTCAGCAAATAGAACACAACCCGACACCATCATACCATGCTTTAACACTAGACAGATGACTGACATTCTACAACCACCTGAGGAAAAAAAACCCCGCTGTACTCGGGACAAACTATTCCGCAAACTGGTTGGCGCAACCTGAGGCGCTAATGCTCAGACACTCAAGCCATCAACACTTGTACTCTGCCATTCGACATGAGAATATTACGCTCCTGTCTGGGCTCGATCATTCCATACTAAGTTGATATATATATATATATATATATATATATATATATATATATATATATATATATATATATATATATATATATATATATATATATTCATGAGAACTCAGTCCCCTTCATACAAAATGTCACAAAACTTTGACCACTCACCCACACCCGATAAAAATTTCAAAAATAATATTGGTTGGAAACCACTTTGTATCATAACAAAACACGCAAGAAAGGAAAACCGCGTTCTGCATTATTTAAAACCTTTGATCAATCCTTTGGTTTAGTCCTATGGGAATCTGTACTAAACAGACAGAAAAATTATGATCATGACAAAGACTTGAAATCCTAGAAATATAGTTGTGCACATCTCATCCTATAAAAAGTATTTCTAAATGATCTCTTCCTCCAACAGAGTAGACCAAAAATTTAATCTCCGCCTTTTTTTCTGACATTACTACTGGCGGAGAACAATGATTATCGACACTATTCCTGCTTGACTTTTCAGCGCTTGGGACCATCGGGTCGCCAGTTTGTACGCATGCGTCAACAATTTAATATTTGTCAGGGCAACATTTGATGGATATACACTACACAGGTGTTCTGACAAGGATCAATATCATAAAAGTGATCATTCGGAATGATATAATGCCGTTGATCTAAAGAAAGATTGACTTTCCAATCGCATGCAAAGGTTAGTCGAGATAAATTTAATAACTTTTGAGCGACCGATAGTATTACACTGTTTGGGCGGAAAACTCCCCACCAGTTATGTCAGAAAGATAAAAAAGGAAATTTACTGTTGGTAAATTCATGGTGATACTGAGCAGCAGAGAGGGTGAGCAGACCACTTCGCTAGAGACATTATTTATAAAAACTAAAGGTTCCTACGAAGGCTGAAAAACAAGATCGATGACGTTAAACCAAAAACTTCTCTAATTGGGTTTAGTTTATCTCCGACTCTACTTTTTACGTCTGGTCACTCACAATTGGTCGTTCACCCTCTCTGTTGATATAAATTAAACAGCCAATATAAATATTATCAATAATGAATATTGAAGAACCGCATTCAGCTAGATTAGCTCGAGAACAACTAGAGGCAATTAGAGAATATTTACCTGTTGGTGATTCTCTTAAGCAACAACTACAATTATGTCAGGAGTCTTAAGTGAAATTTACAGAAATTACAGAACAATTATTTAAACCTATCACTAAGACCACCAAGTGACTTCTTCCTGCGTTAGAAACAACCGCTGACGCAGCTAGAAAAATAGCTGAAAGAACTAAGAAAACAAAAAAGAATTTTAAAAAACTTTCAATTGATATAGCTGCAGTGATGCCAGCCTCGGAAATACCCGAGAATGCAGACCACGCTCGTGTTCAAATAGGTTATATAAAGGAACGTCATCAAGAACAAATAGAAATAGTTAACATAAATGACAAATTTATCGAAAGTGCTATTATTAATATTAAAGATACTAAAGGTTTAGGAGATATAGCAGGAATTGCTGTAAAAAGCTATAATGATCGAAAATAGTATTTTTAAATATAAATATGCTGATAAAACTATGAGTCATAATACTTGGTACAAATGGATATTTCACATAACGAAAAATGTTGATCAGGCCAGAAATAATGATCTTAATTGAATACAATATATTCATGCAATAGATAGATTTCGTGTATACAATTACCGCCACGACAACAACAACAACAACTGCTAAAACAATAACAGCAATCGCTAAAACAACAATAAGCATCAAAGCCATCTGAACAATCACTTCGTGATTATCCAGAATCACCTAAAACACCATCTATACCAAATAAAAACAGCACCGAAATCAAGTGAAGAGGAATATTATGATACCCCCGGAGCAGCTGGAAGTGGTCTGAGAAGTGGTTTTATTACCTGTCCTAATAATGTTCTGGTTGATGTAGATCGACTAGAAATCCTCATTCGAGGAAAACGAGCTGGAAATAATTCATCAGAAATCATTATTGAAGCAGCTGATTCAGCAAACGATTATTTGCAAGTTGTGGTATGGATATTAATGTATATCGGTCCCTTATTAATGAAATAGCCGACGATTATCACAAAGACTAAGTATGTAATTAGATACACTTAGTGATAAAATCACTTAATAATAAAAATCTCATGTATATTACTCAACGTGGACCAACCATGGTCAGATTAATAAATCCACGATTACCAGTATACAAAACAACCCAAGGAGATGGACTAGTTAATGTTCATGGTCTGTTCAGAAGGAAAGCCCCAAAAGCAATACCGATTAAAAAAGCAACTGGGAATGAACGCTATTGATGTTGTTCGTGAAAAAGGTGTAGGTGATTTTGGTGATGCTGCTAGCAAAATGTTCTCAGCAATCAAAGATTGACTAGCATGATTAATACGCAGACCGCCAGCTGTCCGAACTGAGCCAATGAAATTACCTAGCACTGAATTGTTGCCCGCAAATGTAATCAAAATAATAAATCAAACTGCTAATCAAAAACTACCAATGTCGGGAAAGAAAAAAAAATATAACAGCTAGTCTGATAGCAGGAAGTGGTCTTCGTGTTAGACGATAATAAATATAATAAAGATGTTTATGCTTATATCTGATCCCGCATTTGACATGGACGCACCAGTTCTCAAAGATGAGTCTTTGCGTGATTATCAATATTATTCTTATGACGCATAAATTCCAGATCAGCGTGGACGAATTGTACTTCAGGTTCAGGATACAAACAGATATTTCTTACCTGCTGAAGCATTTGTTGAAGTAAAAGGTGCAATTATAAAAACAGATAATACTGAATACGCCGCTGAAGTTAGAATAAGTTTTTTTTGTTAATAATGGTATTATGACATTGTTTGATAGCGCTACGTACATGATTGACAGAAAAAAATATTGAATCAATTCAGAAAGACGTCGATATTGCCACATAGATACTTGGCCTTGCAAGATACAGCGACGATTATTCAAGATCAGCTGGTCCATCAATAATGTTTGCAAAGGATCTAACTGATTATCCTAACAATATACAGCATAATTTAGTACAAACGCCACTGGCTAATGCATCCGATCCACAACCAGCTGAAATGGTAGCCCAGCCTGGTGATAATTTTCCGTTATTGCACGGTGTTAATCCAGAATTCAACTTAGGTTTTACAGCACGTCGATGCAATGTTAAATAGAGGAAAGCATTTTCATGTACAATTCCACTGTCAAATATCTTTGGATTCAGTAAAAAAAATGTCAGCAAATCCATTTTCGGAGCCAAATATACAATTGTACTAGTACGAAGAGCAACCGACGATGATGCAATATGGGAACCGGGTAATGATGCTGGTAAAGTACTACTAACAAAATTTTCATTGTGGATTCCAATGATGACTCAATCAATATCGGAAGAATACCGGTTGCTATCCTTTACGAGTCAAGGTGTTAAATCAACGTTATCGTCGTTAGCAACAACCACAGATAGTGTTCAAAGTACAATTAACTGTCTATTCGCATGGCAAATAGCTACTAAGCAGGGCGTTTCTCCGCCAAGACACATATTTATTGCATTACAAAATGCTGCTAGAGTAAAAGACCAAACACATAGTATTGTGGTATTTGATAAACTCGGTGTGTCTGAGATTTCATTAAGGATAAATGGACATCAAGAACCATCTGAGGATATATTACTAAATTTTGATCAAAATCATGTAGCACGTGCATATCATCGTCTTGTGTCGTTCATGGGGCGTATTCAAAATGTTGATACTCTTTACAATTAGATTTTAGAACGCTGTATCCAGTCTATTATTTCTCACTAGAACATTTAGATTTAACCAGACAATCAGTAATTGGTATACGTTTTCGAGCTCGTGTTGATAGAGATATTAGAGCTGTTGCCAATAAAAAATCATTTGCTTTTACACTCAGCTATAAATCGATGTTATTTGAATGTGCTGGTAGACGAATGAGAGTCGTTGATGTCCCAGCAGAAAATACGTAAATATTTTCTAAATATGTAATTAGATCGCTCCTTATTATAATGGCGTATCATCATGTTAGTGTCAGTCTGACTCCTGGTCAGATTAAAAAGCGCCAATCATAATCAAAAAATAATTGTACGGCAAAATTATCACTAAAGCGAGAACAAATCGCAGATGGTCCGAATAAGCTATCATTATCAGAACGTCGGTAGAATCACTTTAATGAAGCCAAGCAATCATAGACTGTGATACGACTTAGTCTTTCTGCGAGTGCCATCAAAGCCATCGGTAAGACCAGCGGTATATTTTCACTTCTCGCAGCTATTCCAGCACTAATAACCTCTGCAGCCCCAGCTGTAGAAAACCGATGCTGGAATGGAGTTAAAGAAATCAACGGATCAAGGAAAATACCTCCAAGATAAGGGAAAAGGTCTAAGACTTCCGTAGACCCGACATTCGTAGTACGGAAAAGGTCTAAGTCTGGGAATATTTCGATGATTCTTCTACTATTGAATTTTGATTTGCCGCTAATGTATCAAAAATAAAAAAACTTCAAAGGAGTTTTGATGCGTTATCGATTTCCTACCTTTGCAATGTAATATGAAACTGGTATTATTAATCTTGTTAAAAACTCTGGACCTGGCAATTGATCTACGTTGAGTTCTTTATTGTTCGATCAGATTAGTGTAAGATGGCCGAAAGTTGCACCAGCTTATCAAGGACCACCAGTACCACAGCGATCCGATTTCAATACTGATAAAAAGGTGATTATAAACATTCCAGAATATCGAAAAGTAAAAGAGCCTTATCCATGTCAATTATATTCTGTTGTTGATAGATTTACACATTACACAGATAGAACAGAAGACTATTTTACAAAAACAAATGATGGTATGAAAGGTAGAATAATTCTTCTTGACATTGATGAAATAAATCCATATGCTAATACAATTCAATCTGAACATGAGCGTGTATTTCATAAACTACAAACATTATTTTCAAGTAATAATGTTTCTTACAGCGATGATTTAAAATATCAATAATTGCAACAATACAACATTTTAATCAAGTTGCTTCAGACCTAGAGTTCATGAATGATATATTTGTTTACAGAGAGAAAAGATTATTAAACCAATCTAGAACTACATATGTTATGGGTAACATAGTTAATGAAGACTATCCAGTTCAGCGTGCTACACTCAATCGTTTGATTACAGCACATTTTTTAAACATTTCGGAATGATAAGACAACAACTACCAACATTTATAATCCTCGAATTTAACTCTGAAAAGCAAAATAAATCAGTAAATGATCTTATTGATGAACACTTAAAAAGAATATGTGATTCACGAGAAAATTAACCCCACCACCGGCTATACGGCTATACTTAAACATGATAACGGCCCATTCGGCGGGGGCAGTCACATATCGCCGGGCATTGTTAATATAACATCAACAATCGCAGTTAACCTAGTATCTGATGCTATAGATGGTAGCTATCGAGTAGATCTTTCTAAATCTAGCCAGGCCCAGCAAGGCTAAATATTATATTCATTTAGTACTCTAATTTCACCCGGATGGCTGGTTGCATCAGAACCAATCGATCACGCCTACTTACGTGTACATAACCCGTTATTACCAAGAATACATTTCAAACTTACACATCAGATTGGCCGGACTTTGGATTTGTAGAATGAAGTTCTAAGTATAAATATGTATCTGAGATCATAATGAGTTTTATATTACAATGCGTCATCGTAAAACAAAAAATACCCGAATCTAACTCTGCTCAAAATACATTTTTTTTTATTGGGCAAAATATAAATAAAGTGTCAATTTGCCAGGGATATTGTTTAGCCATTACCACAGTACTTGACTATGTCAAGGTGATCTCTACTTTCATTATCGCTTCCATTTTTACAATTCTTCGTTAAATGTCTTATACGAAAGTTCGTAATCTTTTTCTGTTCGTATTCATAAGATAATTCTAAATTAATTTTCTCAATAGCTTTTGAGAGAAGTACAAACATCTGTATTTTATTATCTGTAAATTTTGCCAGTGACTGTAACATAGCCTGTTGGAGAAATTTCATGAATTTATAATCAGATGGCAGAGGGTACCTATTTTCATTCTTGCGATTTTATAATGATTCCAAACGACACAGAATTATTACAGGATTACAATTATCAGATATATTTATACCGTTACGTTGTAATTTGTAATCGCAGAAATGATAACAATGATATTTCCATAATTCATTATATAACAAATATTTGTTTAATATAAAAACATTTCTGAAAAATAAAGCAAAAAATAAACAGCGGGGTGAAATTAGATCTACTATTCCACGAGCTATATCAAATAAACCTAATTTGGTTCCAAGAATCTCCTTTTAGACATTACCCCCAGGAGAATTCCTAAATATCTGTAACTGAAACTTTAGACTCTCAGAGGGCTGAAGGTCATTATTATGACCAGAAAGCTAATGAGGTTTATTTTTTAGTGTAGCAATGCTTCCTTTGGAATGACCCTTGTGTGTGTTACCCCTTTAGTGAAGTCTCAATGTCACGATCTCACATTATCTCCCTGTTTATTTTTGAACGGCATAATAAAACAAACACATAACGCAAACTTATCCTGATTTATCCTAGGGGTGGCCTCATCTACGTCAAACAAATGTCGTACACTCCCCCTCCATGTGGCAACATCTGTGGGTGCAAAGGAACATCCACCATGTGTTTACGTGGTGGGGGAGTGTGTCTTGTTTGTTGAATGTCGTGGCCGAAACCTGGGCTCCTCATTAAATTACAAATCTTGGCAAAAGATCGCCTTCGACGGCAATGTGCCAGTCGCAAGATCCGAAACACCGACTATGAGTATGAAAACCCAACGCGTTAACAATCGACCACCAATCTTTTTATGCAAAATGTGTTAGAAATATCATTATGCAGTTTTCATAATACTGCGCATACATACTTATAGTATTATTTTTTCCTGATTCTGAAAACACATAAGTTTATATTTTATAATTGTAAAGCATTATGAACTGAGAAAAAATTGATTTTGTGATTTTTGTATAATCTGTATGCACTGACTTCGATCAGACGTTGCGAATGAGATAATCGATCGGTTACACATAATCACATAATAGATTTAATGTCGAAAACTAACTTCATGTATTATTGCTGGGCACAGGTGTTTTGAAAAATATGTTGAGATTTTATATAAACGTAGAGATTTGTATATACAGCATCATTATTTATACAACAATGAACATTTTCCATAATTTCATTTACTGGAGGGTGAAAACTCCAGAGTTTCGTTATGTGATTTTCAATAAAATTTCCCCAAAAAATATAATTTCTTCTAAAAAATGATTAGTTTTATACAAAAAATAATCAACCGTCATAGAAAATGTAAATAATTTGGTCGATTTTTCACGTTTATGATCATTTTCTTAAAAATCACTTAAACACACTTTGGAGTTTCGTTCAAAGAAAATCAAGAAAATCAGCAACAAAAAAAACTCATAAAAAACGACTAAAACGACCTCAAAACGATTAAAATGACATAAAAGGCGAAAAACATCTGAAAAAAACAAGTTTCTCAGATCTATAATATTTTTTAAATAAAGCGCTGATTGCAAACGATTTTATTATTTATTTATTATGAACGAAAAATATAATCAGAACCCTCTTGGTGCGTATGTACTTTTAATGCTTTCGTGGATTCCATCAGTATAAATATGAAAACTGCAATAGTTTTATACTTGCCTCAGTTGTCTCTCTTGACCACCTAATGCCATAGGAATGTACCTATATATGAATCGTCCTATAAATATGAACGAAACGTTTATTACCACTGGTGTGATCAACTCATGTCCATCTTAAATTAGTGCAAAATAACACCTGAACACAAATCTATGTAATAAATAATTTTAATTTCCAATGGTATTAAATCAAAAGTAACAGAATTTATCAACTCTACCGATTGTTTTTTTTTTTGCTCTGCAGTTCCTGATAGTGTCATTACGTGATGCTTCATAATTGGTGATGATTGGATGCTTCATAAATGCATTTTGCTCCATATATATACATACATACATACATACATACATACATACATACATACATACATACATACATACATACATACATACATACATACATACATACATACATACATACACATACATATATATATATATATATATATATATATATATATATATATATATATATATATATATATATATATATATATATAAACACACATACATACATACATACATACATACATACATACATACATACATACATACATACATACATACATACATACATACATACATACATACATACATACATACATACATACATACATACATACATACATACATACATACATACATACATACATACATATATATATGTCTGTGTGTGTAATTAAAATTCAAATTAAATACATATTTGTCTTAATTGCAAGATGCAGGAATTATCCTCGATTGAACATTCTGGATCTATATTTGATCTTGATAGACTACAGAAAAATAAATTTAGTTTCTCGATGCAGGATCTAGCTTTAACAAATGAGGATATAACTAATTGTATCTGTGAAGCTAAGAAAGAATTTCGCGCTGATGGTGCGGCTCATGCGTAGTTGACATTCGGAATTGCAAATAGTGTCAATGTAATGAATGTCAAAGGAAGAAGAGAGATTATTTACTACCTTGATGTTCGTAGATATATTATTTTAATACAATTTTGTGTTAATACCGACGATGATATTTGGATTATTCGAGACAAACGTGATTTTGTCCAAACTTTAGGGAATAACACTGTCCTTGGTGAAAATTCCAAACCATGAATACTGACTGGTATTGAGAAACCGTATTATGAGCAAGCTTTTCCTGTCACAGCGACTGTGTAAGTATTTTATCTGTTAAATGATAAACCTAACTTTGGAGATCTCAGACCTATGAAATTGTCAAGGATAAATTGTGTAGCTGAGATAGTTATAGAACACTTCACAAACGCGATACGGGGAAACGGTTTAACAGATTTACTGCATAGAAAAATAAATACATGGAGAGAAACAGTTATAGATACCGTAGTACTAATATTAGTAACTTTGTCCTTAAACCATAACAAAATAAGTTGAGGCTACGACATCGTAGCTATAGATACCGGAGCGTCTATCCGCGACGTTGATGAGCTAGAAAGAAGCTAAAAATTCCAATAACAGTAAAGACGTTAACCGTAGATATTTTTTACAAGCCGAAATATGAACCAAAGAGAACTCCGATAGATATTATTGATCATAACGCACATGCATGGACTATGGCAGTAACAATATCTCCACGAGATATAATTTTAAATGAATGCTAGACAAACAATCCAATCAAGAACGGATATTTTCTCAAGGTCGTCCCAAAAACACGGACGTGATTTATGTTACCTAGCGATATATACAGATAGCTAAGGTGATCAGAGACAAATTCAATATTGTAGTTGTATTTAATGGCGTAGATAATTATACTTGACCTAATATTTATTATACTTTGTGTTCAGGGGACATGGACATGATTAAATTAAAAAATTTCTTTTCAAAAGCACAAGCTGTTCCATTTGGATTTATAACGATACATTTACATGATCCAAGATCAAAGTATCGTGTAGGTTTGGATAAAATCTTTGGTCCTTGGTTTTTAATTTATAGCAGCAGAGACCAATTTTGAGTGACCAGCTCGTAAAAAAAAGAGTCGGAGATAAGCTAAACCCAACTAAAGAAGTTTTTGGTTTAACGTCATCGACCTTGTTTTTCAGTCTTTGTAAGAATTTTTATTTTTCCAACAACAAAAAAAAAAGGTCTGTAGCAAAGTGGTCTGATCATCCTCTCTGCTGCTTCCTGCGATGTTACGTAGATCACAATTTTTCTGGTAGATGGAGCTAGTGGTGCTTCCTTAGCGTCACATTTTCCATCACCAATTTTTCCTCACGCATCGGACCCCTCCATACGTGACGTCATATATGAACCGACTATTTTACAATTATACCACTGAAGTCATGGAAGAGAAAAATGAGGTCAAGCTGCATTTTCTCCACTCCAAATTACACCAATCAATCGTTCACAAAATAAAGGGAATACAAATTATTTTACAGTACCGAAATATGCAAATTCTAAGTAATTTTGTTTTAATAACCAGAACAATAAGTGAGGAAAACTTGGAACAATAAGTTTTTCTTGTGCAAAGTGCGAAACTGTAAATGGTAACTTTAACTTAGGTAGCGCTCTAGAGTTTCGTATCTTGCATAGGTTAGAATTTTTAAAAAAAATTTTCCCCGAGTTTTTTCACTTGTCATACTGGCTATTTAAAATGGACATTGTTTATCTTAGGCATTGTACAAAGAACCTTTAAAACCCTTTATTTTCGTATATGATTGATGCGTGTAATATGGATTATAGAGTTTACATGTTGGCCCTACTCCAGATGTGCATCTTTCAAAAAAGTGCTAGGTCCACTTGTTCATTTTCACTTCCTCCTGAACTTCATCAGAGGTAAATTGTTTTGTTTTTTTTTTTTAAACAAAAAAAAAAGGAAAAAGAAAAGAGCCTTTAACATTTTCTTTATACTTTTTTTATATTTGGTAATTCATTCACTACACTTTCATAAGCTGATATTGTCTATTCTGGCATCAACAACAAAAATCAAAAGCTGCCAAGAATAGTGCACTTTAGACCAAGTTGATTTTTGTAGCACAAGGGAGCAGTCGTTTCTACTTACCAGTGTGATAAGATCATTTACAATTTTCAAAAGTACAATATCCAAAGAAATGTCAGCCACATTCCATCAAAATAATATAGATGTATGCCAGCATTCTCTCCACTGTGCATATTTAAATGCAAACTACTTCACCTTAGACAAGCCATTCTCTCAAAAGTCGATAATAACTGGTTAGCGCTCCCAACTTGTCAATAAAATAGAGGTATATCGAAAATTTAGACTGGTGTATGGTTTCCTTATTGGAGTGTTTTTTTTTTATATGTTCCAGCAAGAATCCATCCTTCAGAGCTCCATACACGTGAAACATGGCACATGAGAGCAAGACTTTATTTGTTAGAAATTTACCGTTTTCAGCAACAAATGATGCCCTCGAGAAGTTGTTTGGAGAAGTAGGTCCAATCAAGCAATGCTTTGTCGTTAGAGAGAAAGGTCTGTCTATTTTACTCTTAATTCATTAACTACAGTGAATTAGTTTAAACTACTCCCCAATCTCGATAGTATCAACAAGTAGAATTGTTAGCCATCACCATCTTGATCTTGTTTAGTTTAAGATCCATATAGCTACGATATAACAGCCTGGACAGGCATATGACTAGGGGAACGAAGGAAGGTCTGAGTGATACACATGCTTAATACGTAAAGCGGGAACATTCAAAATCTTTAGTGAAGACGTTCGCGTTTAAGCTTTAAAATGAATTAATCAATTAGGTGTTTGGGTCATATCTATTGTCATCTAAGTATATTAACATGTTACTGTCGCATCTTCCTGGAAAGAGGCTGACTGATTACAACGGATTAAAGATAAAATCGGTGTTATACTTGTTATTTCTGAGAAGATAAATTATTTCCTTATAGATTTAATGTAATTATGGGTCAGTGCAAAGTCGTTTAAGTTTGCTAAGCCTGATAGTTGGCGAGTACCGTATGCCAACACCAAATGGTGTAAACAAATTCCAAATTTTTGATAGGGAATTGACTCTGACCCTACACCCCAACATAAAAAAACATATCAAAAATGGGGTGTCAAGGGTCAGAGGAAACTCGGACTAATGTAGTTTTAGACTAGATTTGAACTGTTGTCAAATTAAATTCACACAAGCTTTAGGTACTGATACTCAAATATCACCAGTTAAATTAGATTTTCATCTTATGTGTTCATTTGTTGCCCCAAAAATATAAACTTCTTCTGTTAGGAAAGCTAAAATGACTTTGACTATAATTGTTTGGGAGGTACATTGACTGACTATACTTTTGAGATGCCCTCTTGCCTTAGCCAGGTTAATTTTAGTATTATGTTATAACAAAATATAATCATCAAACCATCAGTAGCTAGGCCTAGTTTTAATATCACTTACCCTAACAAACAAATTCTTGCACATTCACAGGCATGCATTTTTGATAGCTGATTGACCATTAACCCTTTCCCAAGTAATCATGTGAATGAAACTTTTGGTGTAGATAAAATACTTTGTTTATACAGGAAATTGTTTATGTACTGTTATGGGGGTTTTTTTTGTCTTTGTCTTGTACACTATTTTGATCAACTTAATGTCTCTTTGTATATGAGTCCACAAGCTGTATTTATCCTATGTTGACCTTTCTTGGCCTGGTACTGTCAAGCATTGTCCATGTGTATGGACCAGACATCTTTCTGCAGCATGCAACAACAGCACTTAATATGTTGTAGTGCTTTGATCCATAATAAATTTGATTTCTTTCAGAAGTCTATTCTCATGAGAATCTTTCTGCCAGTCACACTTGAATGTCAGCTTGTTTGCTTGTAGATCAGCTTAATACTTCCAATTCAATTTAATCTTCAGCTTGGGAGAGGTGATGCTTTTCTCTACACACTTAAAACCATAATAATCATTTTTAATTGCAACTCACCATCTTCGATGTAAACCTTGCACTGGACAAGCAACTTAGAGTCCTACCCTCATTTCTTAATAGAGATCAGAGAAACAGAAAGATCCCACTGCCACCAAGCCATGCCAAATGAGAATTGCTTTATCCTTTCTTCTCAATGAGGTCCATTTTCCATAGGCCTCTAATAACAAATTATTGGAAAAGATGGGCCCAGCTACTCTTCTCACCAGCCATCAGTGAAAATGATGCATATTTTCAGCATCCTTTTGTTTTTGAGTATTCAACACTTTGCATGAAATGGATTTTCCTTATTCAATCTAAGCAACCCCAGATATATACCCTTTCACTGTCATAACCTAAGAATGTTTACACCAAGACTTGTTAGATTAGGTTAGTGGTAAAAGCATTAAAGTCTAAAACCAGCTTAAGGCTTACTTCAAGCAATACCAATTCTGTACAATAAAATGCAAACAAAATCCTAGTAAATGACTCATTACTTACATCTTTTTCAGGTTCTGAGAAGTGCAGAGGTTTTGGATATGTTATTTACTCCATGCGGTAAGTATGGAGAAAAATAATTGTTTTATTTGTAGCAACAAAAGCATAACTTGTATCATTAGGACATCACCTTCAGAAGGGTTTGGCTTAAAATTGTTGAAAGTCATAAATTATAATGCTCCTGACCTGTATTGTCTTTGCACTTTAGTTAAATCTGGAAGATGTAGTGACATTTTCCCTCATTAGAAATCAGAGAAATGTTCTATTCTGCCAAAAAACAATTTTTTGTTTTATCTCTACTCATCGAGTTTATGCATTGGCCTTTTGTCCATGAGCTGCCCACAACCTGTCCCAAGGCCTTACATTAGATTTTAAGTTGGAGGGTGAGTGATGGTGTGTATTGGGGACCTCCCTCAGTGGGGATATATTAGTTTTTTAGTGTAGAGTATAAGTAGCCAGGTAAATCAAACAGCTCCCAGGTGTTAAGGAAAGCACTGCTGTCAAAATGGCCTTTTGTCTATCATCTGCCCACCAGCTGTTAACCCAACTTTACAATCGGAAGGATGATTTGCATGAAATTTTGTACACAAATTTTTTTAACCCAAGATCTTAACTGAAAATGGTTTCCCCATGAACATTCAATATTGATACCACAGTGGCCAGGTTGGCAATTTTATCACTTATCCTGAATGGTTGGTCATATAAACATGGGGTTTTTAACAAAAGACTTTTGAGACAGTACCTAGTTGGTCCTGAACAAAAATGATGCCTTTATAGCTATCTTGAAAATATTCTTGTTGCTATTCTTTTTAAATGGATGGTTATATCTAGCATAAAATATGCTTCAGCCAATCCTTTATGACAAGTACTCCAAATTTTAAATATTTCATTTCTACATAAAATTAGTTATGGATGAATGTCCTCTATGCAATAAAATACCAGCTGGAAGATGACTGTCAGTTTTCCTTTCCAGATATTTCTTGTCACATCATTTCAGTCATTTGCTTGTAATTCACATAGCAGGATGAACAAATTAGATATTTAACTGATGATTTATTTTATTGTCTGGATAATAATTAACTTAAATAAAACTCCATAAAGAATAAAAGCATCATCAGCAGCTGCATCTCTCTAGCTAAGATATATATAAAATGTGTCCATTTATCATGTACTTGTTATCCATCAAGTAACAACATTAGGAATCTACAAATATTTTCATGCGAAACATTTTCTTTGTATTTTTTGTTTAAGATGTGACCATATAAAATTGGAAAAAGCAACAAAAATATTGTTCCATGTTTCATTAAATTGGTATTAAAATTTATTTGGGTGGAAAATGTTACTCATGTAAAGAGGGTGACAATTTTATTTCTATTTTTAAAATTCATAAAGTATATGAGAGTCAATAACTGACAGGTTTGGTGCTGGAAGTAGCTACATCACATTTGGCCACCAGGGGTATTTCTGATGTAATGTAGCAAAAGAATGTATTTATGTATAATGTATTAATTGTTTAGTGTGTTGGGTGTGCAATATATTAGTATATGTATGTACTTCAAAATATTGGTTTTATAGTCCTATATTTATATTTTGGTTGCATTTTTATTTGCAATATACAATACTGATACTTTCTACACCTTTTGGCTTTTATGTGGATTGCCATATTGCTTAGGGTGACTTTTGAACTAAGCATTTTGATCAGGTTACTTTTTGGTCCTTTTTGTTGAGATGATGCTGCTGTTGATATAAAGTCTCTTTCAGAATCAGATTTTAAAGGAGACCAGCAATCAATGTAAATATAGAATAATAATAAAAGCACTACAAAAGAAAACCTTATTCTGAAGTATCATCTGTGACTGTGATGCCAATATTTAAATATTGGCATATCTTCAAGATGCTGAATTTCCGTGACCTCATATGCAAAATCTTCACTCATATTCTGTTACTTTCGGGATGTGATGTCATAGTAGCATCTCCAGCATCCTGACTGGCAGTTGCCAACGTAAAAGATATTTTAAAACCTAGGAACAGTGTTAAACATATGAGTTAGGAAAATATGCAGAAGGCTGTGTAAGTGACCACAAAATGCAAGTCAGTTCACAGATCTTTTATCTACATCAGCAGTGCTCAAAACAATAATATAGCCCAACACCCGGGGTCCCTATAATTTTAGTTTGAAACCATCCTGTATTCAAAGTGAGGTGCCCATCGAGTTTGTTGTGAAAAAAATATTGTATGTCCCTAGGAAATGAGTAAATGTATTTTCAGGATGTTGATATACATGCATAACACAGCACAATCTAAATCAAATCACCACTGTTATAGGTGAAATTTTTGATCTGATCTTAATGAAATTGAAGCTTCACTAAAAATAAGATTCTAAACCTCTAACATGGTCGTGTTTCAAGAAAACTTGATTTTCAGTAATCTTAACATTTTTTTTAAAAAAAATCTTTAAAAAAACATCAAGAAAGAGCCTTTCAATCTGTGCCAGTTGTATGTAGAATGTATATTCTGTAGTGATTTGAACTGATATAAAACTTTCCTTTGGGCATCTTAAATAGCAGTGATTAAAAGAAAAGAGGTCAGGTATAAAATAAAAGTTTCACATTAACTGGCTGACAATAGAAATTGGGGTAGGGGGGCAGAAACTATTGACCTCCACCCCTATGCCTCAATGTGTGAGTGCTCAAGGCATGTGCCATTTCTCCCAGTGATATGCCTTATAATCCTCCAAGACAAGCCTCTTTATGTCATATTCTGGTCAGCTGTGGCTAAACTGCAAAATAGCTAAAGTTTTGACTTAAGTACACAAGCAATAAGGCCAGTGTGATTAATTAACAGTTAATCTCTATCCTTGTATTTATCTTGTGAAAATGACTGCCTATCAGACCATGTTCCACAGTGTGTGTATGTTAGCACCAGCAGTTAATTGGCAAAAAAACAATTCCATATTTTGTTGTAATTTACAACATATATATGACTTAATTTTCACAGTTCAAATTTGTGGTCACAAGTCACACATGACAACTGTTTTATGTCCCACCTTATTTCCTTAGGTTTAAGTCTTAAGACATGTAACACTCTTCACTGAATGAAAATATTTATTCTGAATTAGTTTTTTGGGGACACATATATTGCATGGTGTTATTATTTTACTCCTTGTTTTAATTTAATCTTGGTAATAAAACTTTATATATGAAGTAGAGGAATGTCTGGTGTTAACTGGCTGAATTTCCTTGGCGGAAATGGAGATGTGATTTTGTTTGTAGAGAAAATTACACAGCATTCACAGTGTTCATTTGTGGGATTTAAGCTAATTGGTGACAATTTAATTTTTTCTTACTATAGTACTGTTGTAGTGGTTTTAAAATATCTGAAATTTATGTGAATAATGTTTAATCTTAACATTCTTTTTATTAACTCATTAACCCCTGAGCCAAATAGCTAGGCAGTCCACTACAGCATATTTGCAGAGATCACCTATACCAGAGTAAGTCTTACCAGTGCCTGTATCCCTGAGACATACTCACAGCACTTGGCTTGCATATTTTTCCAGAAGATTTACTTGCAGTAAAGTTATTATTATTTAATTTATATTTGTTTAATTAGGCTGAAATTTTGCACAACATTTATCAATAAAATTATGTACATAATAGTGTAAATTTCATGCTACATGCAGAAATAAAACTTGTGCATCAAGGTGAAAATAAATGATGTACTTAACAATTTCTTTCTCTTGCCATAGATTATCCGTAAAATCCATTAGTAATACTCACACAATGATTAACACATAAAATAATTATATTTTATGTACACAGAAATTTCACTTGTCATCTCTTTTGTAAACTTAACCTCTTGTGAATACAGTTCAAAGGTTCAAAGATGCAAATATTTTCCTTGCTCTTGAATTACCTTTCTTCCTTAGAATTCTCGCTGAAAATTTAAAACATAATAAAACACTTAATAAAATTTGAACTCATTCTCATCACGTTTACTGTTATCATCAATGGCTATTATATTTCGATGTCACTATCAATCTCAACCGATAAAAATCCTGAAAATTCTCTGTTAGAGTTTGTCAAGTAAAAGTCTGCTCCAACTTTCTGATTCCCATCAATTTGCATCATTTTTGGATCAAAAAATCTTCACTATTTTTGCCACTATTGAAATCAAATTTTTTTATTTAATTTATATTCGTTTAATTAGGCTGAAATTTTGCACAACATTTATCAATAAAATTATGTACATAATAGTGTAAATTTCATGCTACATGCAGAAATAAAACTTGTGCATCAAGGTGAAAATAAATGATGTACTTAACAATTTCTTTCTCTTGCCATAGATTATCCGTAAAATCCATTAGTAATACTCACACAATGATTAACACATAAAATAATTATATTTTATGTACACAGAAATTTCACTTGTCATCTCTTTTGTAAACTTAACCTCTTGTGAATACAGTTCAAAGGTTCAAAGATGCAAATATTTTCCTTGCTCTTGAATTACCTTTCTTCCTTAGAATTCTCGCTGAAAATTTAAAACATAATAAAACACTTAATAAAATTTGAACTCATTCTTATCACGTTTACTGTTATCATCAATGGCTATTATATTTCGATGTCACTATCAATCTCAACCGATAAAAATCCTGAAAATTCTCTGTTAGAGTTTGTCAAGTAAAAGTCTGCTCCAACTTTCTGATTCCCATCAATTTGCATCATTTTTGGATAAAAAAATCTTCACTATTTTTGCCACTATTGAAATCAAATTTTTTTCTGTGTGTTCAGCAGTGTTTACTCTATGTAAGCTAAAATTTTATTGGTTCAACAGCCTTCATAATTAGGAAATGGCTTGTAATTAGCCAATGATTTGCAATGACTTAACACGTCATGCAGGAAATAAGCCATGCTAAATATTGCCACTCAAACTCGGTGCCTGGAATACAAGCTAGGTAAACTCTGCCTTGCTATCGATGCGCTTGGGAGATGAGAGAGGAAAAGTATGATGAGTTATCGGGTCGACAGGGGTTAATGAGTTAATTATTGCACCCAGTGCTGGATTTAGACATAGTAAGACCCTAAGCTATGGGAAGCTGTAGAGGTACTATTTGGTATAAAATAAATTTGAGATACCCTTCAGTCTGTGAGACCCTAAGATGTAGCTTGTTTAGATTATGCCAAAATCCGGCACTGATTTCATCACTACAATATTCACGAGTGATGGCATCTGTGGATTGCATACGTTATATCTATTTATGTATGGTTTGGGTGTTTTTTCTGAGAAATGAAATTGACTGACATAATGTAATAATCAGGAGTTCTCTGTGAAAATTTGGAAGATGTTACTAGATCGGGAGATAGGTCTGGAAATACCCACAAAATTTAGAGGTTTTTCTCCCGGCTTGAGAGTTGACAGGTATGAACTGTCTGTTTTTGTGGAATTTCAGTCAGAGTCTGTGTGTTCATTCAAGTAACCAGCCCAGGGCATGTGCCAAATAAAAGTTTTCTTTAAGCACTGACCAGTACAGTACATACACAATTATACCAGACATGTATATATTTTCAGATTTGTCAATAAGCTAACTGTAGCCTGTATGTAAAATACTCTGTAATTAAATCATAAGCAGCTTGTTAATGTTTAAATTACTTACTTATAATTTCTGCTTTGCAGATATGTTTTGTTAAAAACAATACTTCAAGTTATGATCAATGAAAACCGTTCTCTATACCTTTTACACCGTTCAGTAATGGATATTGTTTCACACAAAAGTTGGTACATGTTCTAGTCTCTTTGACCAGAATTCAGTATTATCTCTTACTGTTTCAATGTTGGATATGTATTTTCAAAATATTCTTAGGTGATGTGTTGGGGGTAGGTAATGAAAGTCATTTACATATGATACAATTGAATCTCATCCTTCTTAAATGAACTAATAGCATTGTGGTAAATATTCTTAGGTGATGTGTTGGGGGTAGGTAATGAAAGTCATTTACATATAATACAATTGAATCTCATCCTTCTTAAATGAACTAATAGCATTGTGGTAAATATTCTTAGGTGATGTGTTGGGGGTAGGTAATGAAAGTCATTTACATATAATACAATTGAATCTCATCCTTCTTAAATGAACTAATAGCATTGTGGTAATTTTTTTTAATTTTTACATTGGGCACCATCAATTAGTCCTCATTACATTTTTGCACGGCACACAATGTATAAGTATTTATGTTAAAATTACATTGCCTTTCTTAAAAATTCTTAACATGCAGTTCAACAGGTACAGTTATGAGCAGCTCTTGAAAACAGTTTCATCTTTTTCATGCGCAAACCAAAACTGGTCTCCTCCTGTATGTCTTGCTCGCCTTGTTTCTGTTTCAAGATTGGCTAGTATTGTGTCACTGGACCATGTGATAAATCATCTTATGAAAGCTTGGAAAAACTCTGCAATTTGCGGAATCATGGTATCTTCTGAACAATATATTCACTACCAGACTACAATATGTAATTTATAAACATTACAGTCCAATTAAAATTTGTAGAGAATTGCATACATAAAAGGAATCCTTTTACTTCTAGTCTCCTTTAAGCAAAGCGGTGTTATATTGTGTAACTTTCCTAGACAATAATCAAGAATCACGCTGCAATGACTACCAGTTTTGTTGTATAAAAAAAGTTGCTTGACATTCCCATATGTATCAATTAGAAATAATCAAACTAAACATAATACTTAATTGGACGTGCAATATTTATTTCAGTTTAATTAGATGCATAAGGATGTCATCCTCAAAAAATAAGAATACACAAGAATCATTAAACAGTATTCAAGTTATCTGGCTGCCATTTTATTTCTGTTCATGTTTAATGATTTGTACACAGGGTGGTCAGAAATGAAAATTTTGATTGTATTGCAAAAAGACCAAATTTCAATATTGATGTTACTCAATGGTATGTCAATAGGATAATATGGCATAGACTTTCAGTTATGTTTATTAACATTACAGATAATTACGCACAACGTGACATGGATGAACACTTCATGTCCATAAATGTTACTTGAGGTTGGTTTATTGTTAGTCATAAATGGCAATCTCAAGAGTGCTAGAAAAAAGCTGGCATTTTCTTGCTAGTTTCCATCATTTTAATGGTATTTATAATTAAAGATAAACCATTTATGTTAATTCTGTTTCTGTCCATTTAAAGAATTCTTATTTTATCTTATATCTTGTAACTTATTGGTTCATGTAACATCCTTATGGACATTCTTAGCAAGCATCCTGATGAATTGTAAACAACAATAACCTCTGATCAGTTACATGATCGTTTTTCACAACAGGATAGCAACTATGCCATGTGCAAACTGAATGTTGTGTGCAACTGTGCCATATGCCAACTGAATGTTGTGTGCATGATGGTTTTTCACAACAGGATAGCAACTATGCCATGTGCAAACTGAATGTTGTGTGCAACTGTGCCATATGCCAACTGAATGTTGTGTGCATGATGGTTTTTCACAACAGGATAGCAACTATGCCATGTGCAAACTGAATGTTGTGTGCAACTGTGCCATGTGCAAACTAAATGTTGTGTGCAACTGTGCCATGTGCCAACTGAATGTTGTGTGCAACTATGCCATGTGCCAACTGAATGTTGTGTGCAACTATGCCATGTGCCAACTGAATGTTGTGTGCAACTATGCCATGTGCCAACTGAATGTGTGCAACTGCACCATGTGCAAACTGAATATTGTGTGCAACTGGGCCATGTGCAAACTGAATGTGGTGTGCAACTCTGTGGGTTTTTGGTACAAATAGAACGCAAAATTTTACTCACATAAAGGTGAATGCTGACGGAAATGGTTGGTTTGTCTTTAAATTCTTAAATTTGTCAAATGTTGAGTGTTTACAAGTAATAAAGTTTTCTTTATTCCAAAACGATATAAAATGATTACACCATGTACATCTTACTATTTACATTACTGAAGGTATTATGAAATGGCAAGTTGTTGAATATAACTGGTTGGACAGACACATGTTAGAAATCAGAATACACAAGTTTGTACCAAACATCCATAGTTTTATGTTTTATGAATAAAATAAAGCTATTTTAATTTTTTGGGGGTAGACGATTAATGTCCCATTTTGATATGTCTTTTTAGTAATGTTTTTGGAAATGACAGGAAATTAATAATTAAGAAATATATTTTATGTCAAAACTGTCTTTATTATCATATGAACATATATAACTAAAAAGTAAAAATTATGACTGTTAAATATGGAAATGCTTTTCACATCCTCTTTTCAACAAACACCAGCATCTGCCAGTATACTGTATATACAGCCATGATGATAAAGTTTTTACCAATAGGTCCTTTATGATGTCTTGTGACTCCAAAATAGGTTCTTTATGTCTTGTGACTCCAAAATAGGTCCTTTATGATGTTTTGTGACTCCAAAATAGGTCTTTTATGATGTCTTGTGACTCCAAAATAGGTCCATTATGATGTCTTGTGACTCCAAAATAGGTCCTTTATGATGTCTTGTGACTCCAAAATAGGTCCTTTATGATGTTTTGTGACTCCAAAATAGGTCCTTTATGATGTCTTGTGACTCCAAAATAGGTCCTTTATGATGTCTTGTGACTCCAATAGGTCCTTTATGATGTCTTGTGACTCCAAAATGATTGTGAATATGGCACTGATCTGATGTCTGATATGGCTGCCTTAGTGCAACCTTGAAAATCATATTGCTAATTTTCTGGAACAGATGGTCATATCTGTATGGACTTTGCTTAAAGATTTGCCATGTGTCTGTCTGTCTGGAATACCAGCCATTTTTAAGGTCTTTTTATCACTACTTCTCCTGATTGCATGGTTAATGTTTTCACTACAAGATTTCTTGTTATGTCTAGTTAGTTCAAAATGAAAATGATGTTACTCTAACAGTCATGGGTATGTTTGTTACCCCCAACCACAATCATGAAAATATTCACTGATAAAAAAGCTTCTTATAAATTGATTTTTTGTTTGTTTTAGCTCTCCTGTCCAGTTTTTGAACCCCTTTTTGCTCCAATGTGGTGTCCCTCTGAAAATGGCTCCATATGCAAGTGAACTATGGTTTTGCAATGTTGATCAAGGCAAAGATAAGGGGTGACAATGACAATTATAAATCTTTTAAAGTAATTATGATACCATGTGGGAGTGTATCCCCTTTTTTGGGGCAGCTCCTCTGCATATCTGGGCATGGCCTTTGAATCTGTAAGTCCAGGTACAAGGGGGTTTTAATCAATCCAATGGATCCATCGTATATTGGCATATTCTTTTGGAGCCATCTATGATAGTCCAAAATACCAGATAATTCTAAAACTTCTGTCACAAGACCAAATGAATAGGCTGTTCTGAATGAATTCCAAGGTGTGATGTATTGCTGATATGCCAATAGTATTGAATAAGCTAATGTGCCAACTGTCTTGATATATCCCAACAATATAATTCAGAATAATTCCAAAGTAGTGTTTTGGTACGAAAGTCAATGAGCACTTTGTAATTCAAGTGAATAAATAAATGATTCCTCTCAAATTATATCTGAAGACAACTAAACATAATTCCATAGAGATGCAATAACATGGCCAGGATGTGGATCACCAGTTCACTTCTAGGACATTTTAAGTTTTGTAAAATGCTATTTTGTTGAGCTCATATATATATATATATATATATATATAAATATATATATATATATATATATATATATATATATATATATATATATATATATATATATATATAAATAAATAACTTGTCTATAGCTTATAAATATGATAAAAGTCAGGTACACACAAAAATCTATCCTTCATTATGAACATAGGTCAAGCACACAACAGAAATTAAATATATATAGCTGAAGTTCCTTGCACATGTATATCCACTTATTTGGTAGCTATTATTTTGAGATTCTAACCCTTAAAAGTAGGAGTTCTTTTAACTCTACATGGTATTTTTAGGTAGAGGATGGATGCAAGTGTTAATTTAATTGGTAATGTATTTGATTGAGAAATTTTATAGTAAATTATGTTTCTCTGAAAATACTAATCACATTACTATTAATCCCTCTCAGCAATGTGAGCTTCTTGTCTCAGACCGTGCTGAAAGTAAAGCTGATAATGTCTGGTAAATGGATTGCCACATAGCAGGATAGGTGGAGGTAATCTTTAAGAGTTACTTTCCTTTGTGCATGCAAGGTATAGATAGACTTTTCAAGTCTTAGGGCTGGTGGGGATTCTGGATGTAGAGGAATTAATTCATTATGTCATTGTGATTGGGTAAGTATTATCAAAGAAAAATAATTTGCTATACAATTTCCTTTTGCTGATGATTAATATTTTCTTATTTGCTTAAAGGGAATAGATGAGATGCTGATTTATGATCTGAAGAAGTCACTGCATGAGGGAGCAGATAAAACAAATTTTAATTAACAATTGAATCTCAAGTATTTTTGTATTTGTGCTGGAAAAACAATTATGAAACCCCAGTCTTCAAAATGAATGCTCTGGTCACCTAAGTTGTTAGAATGTCTGCCTTGGATGCAGGAGGTCAAAACCTGGTTTAGTCATATTAAAGACATAGAAATGGTAGCAGCTTCCTCTCTCATCACTCAATATTAAGAAGTTAGTGCTAGGACTGGTCAGCCTGGTGTCCGAATAATATGACTGGGAGGAACAGATGCTACATGTATGCGGCATGATGGCCCAATGTTAGACATCACTATAAACTTACACACTACAGATATCGTAGTAATATGACTGAAAAACTTGTTCAAGCTAAATTATAAATCCAAATCACTCACACACACACACATACACATACACAAACACGTTTCAAATTTCCATTGTCCATTGCACAGAATTTTTAATTAATTTTGTCATGTAAAAACATACATAGATGCTGATAACATTGACAAAAAAGTCTAATACTGTTTGTGACAAAGCTTAACAGGTGAAGTAAAATTTCAATGGTATTGCTGGGTAAAATTATGAAATTTACTAAATAAACTTTTTTTTGAATTGGAAGGCTTGAGATTTAAATTATTATCTCTGGTTTTTTACAGAGAAGATGCAGTCAAGGCCAAAGATGAGATCAAGTCATTGGATGGCAGGAAGTTATTCATCACCTATGCTGATAAAAAGAAACGTCAGAAGAAAAAAAAGGAAAAGGATGGAAAAGAGACAACTGAATCTGAGGAAAATAGTACAGGAGTTAAGACTAAAGGTATCAATTATATATTTAATCAGTTTTTTATACCTTGAATGTAATTTATTTGTACATTTTAGTTATTTACTTCTTGTATGGTATGTTTGAAACAATAGCTGAGTTATCACTGAAGAATTCATCATCACCACTGTACATTTTCTGTCTCCAGCCATATGGTCTCAAAGAATTCATCATCACTACTGTACATTGTTTGTCTCCAGCCATGTGATCTCAAATGGTGCAAAGCTATTCATTAAGTCATTCTTATCAACCTTTGAAATTAATCAGCATATGCTTCTATGCTAATGAGCACTCGATTCAGGAAGTCATCTTGGGGTACACATGATTTTGTTGGTCTAAAATCAGTTTGGGGTTCAGTTCACACTAAATGAATTGAACACACCCTTACCTGGCATACTGGAGACTTTTTATATTGTATTAATTGACAATGGCACACCCTTACCTGGCAAACTGGAGATTTTATATTGTATTAATTGTCAATTGCACATTCAAAAACAATGACTGCTTTTACAAGGACACACAGGCAGCTAATACAGATTCATCTTGCATCTGCAATCTTTGGATTACCAGTCCAATGCTTGTCAAACTGATCTATCATAGCTTCATCTGCTTTGATTTGTTAAAAATCAGGGTGGTGAAGTTTTTATAATTAGGTTTTTAAATTTTCACATGCTACTAAAGTTTGTACCACAGAAAAGAAATGAATTGATAGTATACCAAGTAAGGCATCATGTTTGCTGTAATGAAAACACTTTTTGGATTTCATTCAGACCAAACTATTGTTGCATTTAAAAGCACTGCTATATATATATATATATATATATATATATATATATATATATATATATATATATATATATATATATATATATATGGCTCAAAATTTAGCGGTAGTCCACTAGCCCGAGGCTAGTAGATTTCCTATCGGACTAGTACCTTTCATAATGTTAATAGTCCGATGGGCTAGTAAGTTTCGGTTATCAAATTCAGGGCAGTGAATTTTTTATAATTAGGTATTTTAATTTTGTACCACAGAAAAGAAATGAATTGCTAGTATACCCAGTAAGACATCATGTTTGCTGTAATGAAAACACTTATTGGCAAAATACTGTATTTACTGTATATGTTGGGTCACTGTATTTGTTGGGATGGCATAAATTAATTTTGAAAGTAAATTGTGGTACATCTTCTCAAGCATTCGAAAATTTCATGTTGGAAAATGCACCCCAGCTGAAATTTTATCATAAAAATTATAAAACTGTACTTGAGATAAAACTCTTTAATCCACTGTATAATCATCTCATCAACAGAACCCTTCACCTGCACACCAATGCTCCATTCTTTCAGTGCATTAATATTTTTTAGCTTTCTCATACCATGAGGCAACACATCACCTGAAATGGAAACTGCAAGGACTAAAATTAGATTTTGTTAAACTGCACCAGTCATGCTAATTGTCATACTTTTGACCCACCATCTTATTGTAATCCATCAAGGAGTGCAATCAAAGTACACTAGAATTTCATCCATGTTGATGATAATATTGTCTGCAAAATCATCGACTTATCTTCTGGCCATGAGGAATTCATCAAATGATTTTATTTTTCTCCAAATCTTAATGGTGACACTGTGTTGTCAATGCCCATGCATGAAGGACTATTTTGTGTCATTTTAAAACTCTTCCATTGTTTCAATTTTTTTTCAAAATTCCTATGAATAAAAAGGAACCAAAGTTAGCTTCCATATCTGGGCTGTCTTTGTTTAGTAACCCTCCCAACAACAAAATTGGCACCCTTAATATAATCCAAAGCAAGCTTCTGAGGTTGTCTTGCTTTGTAATTAAATAATCTTTGTATTGATATCCTTTAATAAAAGAAAAAACAGCTTCAAAATATCCCAAGTCAGTTTCTGAGGTAGGTTTTCTTTGGTGTCCTGTCAGTAATTTCAAACAATGAGTTTACTGCTCACTGCCAGTAGTGTTTATTCAAAACCTGGGCTTCTGGTATAATATTCTTCGCATCCATTGTTATAACTAATACAAGTGACCATTTTTGGGTAATAAGTTGCTCTGATGATCCTTTTTGTTACACTTGCTAGTTATAAGATTTTCATTTGCACTGAGGTCAATGCATTTTAAAATAATGTTTTAATTGAGAGATACTGACCTGGATATAATTCAGTCTTAGTTATTCTGCTGCTAACACCATGTCCAGCATGAATAGCAGTTGTCTTCAAGATATCATTTGATTATTTCCCTGTCATTTGTGATTTTGTTGGATCCATTTTTCAGTCAGATAACAAATTCAAACCTTAGAACACAACCAAAACCAATTTGTTTCTCAATGTTCATGTCAGTGAACAGTGTATCATGTGTTATCAGACATAAGCGATACACACTACATTATGGAATCCTATACTACATATACATAGATTTCGTGGATGTATTTTATTCTTTCATGCTTGTGAAGAGAAGAAGGGTATAAATGATAACATTACAGGGTTTGTTTCTTGCTTATTATTATCAAATAAGATCTTTGTTTATCTCTTATATTGCAGCATGCAAGGAAAGGCACAAATGCAGTACAAATAAATTTCATTTCTTAAGTTTTGGGATATGTAACCTATGTGAAAAAAGTTTCACCATAAGTTCTAATACAGGAAAGTTTTTTATTTTATTGTGTCCCAATATGTATGGTAAATACAGTAATGTTGTAGACAGATTCATAAGAAGAAAAGTTTACCATGTTTGCTTTTTCTGACTATAGAAGATAACACTGAGGAGGATGACAGCAGTAAGGGGATCAAGACAGCAAAGAAAGATAAAACACAGAGTGACAGGATCAGTTACCAGAGAGCAAAAACTGTCATTGCTGGTGGATTTCCCCCTGATGTTACAGAGGAAGATTTTCAGCATCTCCTGCAGAAAATGTAAGATATCTTTGTTATCATCTGTATTCATGTATATGTTTAGTCCAGCTGCAAACAACCCTAATTTGCTGGTGTGGTATGTAATGGCAAATTTGGGTCCATGGAGTCTTTTGTCTGATTTAAATGCGAGTTTTATTTGTCAGCACTCTAGTGTGTCTCTTTTGACAACATTGTGGTGTGTCTTTAATTTGGCAACACTGGTGTCTTTATGTATTGGCATTGTCCCTTCCCTATAATCCATCTAAATAATGAGATGTATTGGTCCATTCCCTGGACTTCTGGACCTAGACCACATGGTAGAAGGTTGATGCTGTGATCTGTGGACCTGCATGTTTGATATTGGTTTTAAAATGAGAGAACAGGATGGACCTTCAATAGGGAGGAGAATTGCTCAAACCCACCTGCTGATTCTGTTGATAAGAACAGTACATTAGCTCCATGGAATTATCTACAGCATCAAGTCTTGCCAAGAACGGAAAGTAGGAAGAGAACAGCTGTTTTGACAAAGCAGAAAGTATTACTGTCTGTTGACAAGTGACCTGTCTTCTAAACCTTCAGATTCCATTTTATTGTCGCTTCCTCACTTAGTTATGGTGGAGGAGATTTCCCAAAGCTTTAGCAAGATTCCCCTCCTCTCCTTCACTGCATCTAGCCACAAGGTTGATACCCCTTCCTGGCCTGCTAAAGTGCCTGCTTCAGATGCTAAAGCAGCTCAATTTGTATGGGGATTTGGGCAGAACTTGCAGTGAAAATACTGGCATCCTTGGAACAAAACACTATTTCTCTTGTAGCCATAGTCTTTCATTTGTCCTTCATTTGTTTAGAAGCAATAACTTTTAAGGGATGTGTTATCCATATTCATAACCTCCACTGGGATGTTGCTTTGGACACATCTGTGATTTTACTACAGCACAGTAAGAACCAGCTAAGGGATGCTTTCCAGTAGTCAGGGTTCTTTTCTTTTCTTTTCCAGTTTGTTGACCATGGTGGCCATATTGTAAAATTGTGTCTGCACTACTACACTGAAATGGCTGGTTATATCGATATAGTGTTTTCACCATAAGGCTTGTCAGCCCTAGATGAAAGCTTATGCTGAGCTGATATCCAATATGGCCACCTTGTCAGCCAGCTTAATAGTTTTGTAATTGCTATTCCTCCTGTGCTAAAGTCGCATTACCATGGGCTTTTAACAAGAAGACTTCTTCTTAGTCTTGTTGGTGCCTAATGATGACCATCATGATGGAAATCTTATTATTGCTGCTTTTCCTGATAGATTGTAATGTCAATTTAAGGTTTTCACTTAAAGATTTCTTTCAGTGTTTTTTTATTGGCCCCAAAATGAATTTGGTGCCCATCTGATGAGATCCAGTGCAGTGGCCATCTTGAGTGCTTCTTCCCTCAATTGCTTCTCTGAGATAACAACATCAGTCCCTTGTATCCATTCCTGACTTTTTTTAAACTGGCCGAGCAAAATCATCCTGATTGCCCACTGGTCCAGTCTATAAAATTTCTTAGACAGACATTTTTTGTGCCCTCGCAGTTTCTTGCTTTATCGATCTTGAAATCACACAGTAACCCTTTGAATGCCCCTAGTTTTGTAGATCAGGATTATCTGACTTGGACAAATTGGGACTGGTATGGACAAATTGGGACTGGTTTTGGCTGGCGTCCCCGTTCCAATGTTCTTATTGATGCATCAGATTCAGGGTGGGGCACTTATCCCAAGATGGAAGGACAGATTCTTCAAGGTTGATGGTCCTGTGGAGAATCTATAATCAAGAATTTGGAAATGAGGGGCCCCATCTGTAATGGTTAATCAGGCAAATTGTTGATACATGAACTATGTACTTAAGGTTATTGCTTAAAAAGCTCATGATTTTCACCCAGTAAAGTCTGGTTTATAAGAGCAGACAATTGTAATAACCTTTAAAGCATATTTTAAGAACAGAGATTATAAAAAAATAATAAAAAAACAATATTTTTCTGTTCCTTGTCAAGTTAATATATCAGTTGTAATATAACAAAAAAAACTATTTTCATTGGGACAATATTTTTGCTTTTCCAGGAATGTAAAAAATGTGGCCAAATTTTCTATAACATCTAACAACGACAAACAGGAAGCTCGAATCCTATTCAAGTCAGTTCGAGATGCCAAGAGAGGAATAACCAAAATAAATGGAAAGCAGCACAAAGGTAACTTGAAACTATACATCCTCTTTTAAAGTAAACAGCAGATGAGGGCATCTTTTGTCTCATGTGCTGGGTATATCATGCTCCACACAACAGGGTTGAATTGTTATATACATTTATGCAGACATCAGGCCTGACCACTGTTTGCCATGATACACTCAAATATTCCTGCTACCAGGACTAGCTACAACTGTCCAGCCTTTGAAGACAGTAGCTGCTGCAATCAACCAAACAATGGCTATTTCCTTTTTCTTATTAAAATGTACCTGAAAAATTATTATTGCTTAAACTTAAGAGAAAACTGATTACCTTTGAAACATATATTGTTATGTATAAATACTAAAAAATATAAACAAATTTATGTTCAACAATTATTTGATATCACTTTAATAAGCAATGGGTATTTGTTTGCCCTTGCATGGCTGTCCCTTAGCAGTGACTTCAACAACACATACACTGATAATCAAAGAAAGCCAATGAATCTGATGGATTGTTGCAATTTTCAAAGTGACTGCAATATGTTTGTGGTGCTGTGAAAGTTTCATTTTGCCGAAAAAAGTTTTTGCTTTTAATCACTACCAATAATGAGCAAAGATGCAAATTAAATTTCCAATAATATCGGGCCATCAAGTTAACTGAAGACGAGGTATTTCACAAAGAGGTTTGTTACATTTTTTAATTTTTTTAGATGTTTTCATTCCCTGTGAATAGCCTTATCCTCTGGGTAGTCTTTGGTAAGATGATCAAGGCCAATTTAATTATACCTACATGTATCATGTAAACAACTATAGTCACATGGCAAGATGATCAAGGCCAATTTAAGTACACCTACATGTATGGTGTAAACAACTATAGTCACATGGCAAGATGATCAAGGCCAATTTAAGTACACCTACATGTATGGTGTAAACAACTATAGTCACATGACAAGATGATGAAGGCCAATTTAAGTACACCTACATGTATGGTGTAAACAACTATAGTCACATGGCAAGATGATCAAGGCCAATTTAAGTACACCTACATGTATCATGTAAACAAATATAGTCAACAGTATCATAGTGAATTGTTTAGAGGCAATTAGATATAGAGCAAACAAAGATTGTCATTTTTTTAATAGATATTTACTTTTTATGGGATGTGACTAATACATGAATTTTACATGTGATATACACTCAAATTTATGAATTTGTTATATATATTCACAATACTTAATAACACATTATAGGTTGTACTTCACAAATGTATGTTGTCAATATACAAGTGTGTTTCGAACAGTTACTTTTCATTTAATCAAAAACATGTATTTTTATGTCTCCTTTTATCACACACCCCACTCAAGCCATTTGTTTGGGGCATGCAACATTTTCTTCAGCTAACTGACTTGGTTGGCTATAACACAGTTTGGTCTATAATATGGTTGGGTTCTATCAACCCCAACCACCATGTGATAGCAGTGTTACACTTTATATGATAATTATTATGTCATCATGTTCAAAGATATTTTTCCATTGTTAATTCCACTTTTTGGTATTGAATGCTTATACCATATCTAATCATTTCTTTTATGCGACAATTCCTGAAACTGGTTGACATTATTGGCATGACGCAAACATATACTGTTGTCATGATTTGTTGATTTTTATTATGCCTACTACTCTTCTAAATTAATTATAAATGTTTTCTTCCTTCTCCTTATATACATGCATACATTCTGGCAATAATATTGGAGTTGAGTGTGTTACTTTTTGGATTTGTCAATGGATGGCCAAAGTGGTCTAAATCATCCACATTTACTGATCACTGTCATCTCACCTCAGTCCACTTGGGCTTAGGTCTTGGACTTGGGACAATTTGGGTATGTGAAAAAGCTTGCCAATAGCTTCCCATGGGTCATTGGTTCTTACCAGGCTTTTTCCTGGCTCTCTACCAGTTATACTGGCCACCATATTCTGAACTGAAAAATAGTGTTAAACTCCAAAATAACATTTTAGACTTGATCATAGCATGGGTGTGGGGACCATTGGTATTTTTATAGACATATTCTAGCTTCTAGACATGACTGTTTAAATTAAACATTTTTGTAAAAATAATTGGTCTCAAATTTTCTTATGCTGCACATTTGTGAAATTTTTCTTGAGCAATCAAAAAACTTTATGGCAAATGTTGTATTATGCATATTACCAGTTCATGCAACTTAAATTGGAGCTATTGTTGATCTAGATACTAATCACATGAAAACTTGATTTCCTAAGTTAATTTCAAACGTGCTTTCTACAACCAGTTTCTAATGGTTACAATTCAAATCAAGCCTACTATTATTAATAAAGCTAATCAGATTTGAAGAATGGGTTTGAAGGACCTTAGATTAAAAGAGAACAGTTGTAGGGAGTCTGGTGCAGAATTATAAAAATATTTTGAACAGTGTGTCATCTTGAAATAAGCAAAATGGGAATGGCTCATATGCATACAGATAGTGACTTCAGTAAGCAATTCTGAGTTTTTTAATTGTTCTTTCTCTGTCTGAAGTTTTCTCATCCCAGTAAGCAGTTCTGAGTTTTTTAGTTGTTCTTTCTCAGTCTGAAGTTTTTTAATTTCTCATCAGATTTTTTTTTGACATTGTTACAGATTGTGAAACACTAGTCAAGACTCTATTTAGAAAAGATTTTAAGAATAGGTTACATTTGCCTACTTTTTTTGCTATGTTGACTAGCTGTCAAATTCACATGGTATTCATAAAGAAGCATCTTTCTGATCATATATTGTATTATGTCAATTAGACTATAACCTGAAGAGTGAAACAAATGATTACATGAGATTTTTTTATTTTTGAATTCAAATTGTAGGTCATGAACTCACTGCCGTTCCTCTAAAGCAATCAAAAGACAGAGTCATCCCACAGAAGGTGCTGAAAAAGTCAAGGCTTATCATTCGTAACTTATCTTTTAAGGTTAGTAAGTACTTTTATGCATACAGAATTGTTTTCTTGTTAATTTGTCTTTCAGATTTGTGCAATTATTTTTGAAAGTTTTCTCAATAGTACATATTTATCTTTAATAATATTTGTATTCCCCACCACCACATTTCTGGATGGGACAGATTGTGGTACCCATGACTGACCATCATGTTTCATCCAGTCCATTCATCCATCAACAATTTGGTTTCTACAAGAGAACTGTATTGTGATGTAATTGGACTTCAAGCACATTCGGTGTGAAGCCATATATTGAAAAGGCCTTGACATGTTCAGTTTTCAGCATTCTTTGTTATCATTTTGAGAAGTTGTGGCCTCTCCCTTTCCTACTCTAACCAAAATTTCAATTCTGGCCATTTTTCAGCGCCATCTTGAAAATCGTGTTTTCACTACTTCTGTTTTGATGGTCTTATCAGCATGGAGTTTTCACTAAACGACATATTATGATGTCCACTTGGTCCTATTAGAATACAAATGATCTGATATCCCATATGACCACGATTAAATGGTCATATCAACATGAGGTTCTCATTAAAAGACATTGTCTTAAAAAATCTTGTTGTCACTACTCCTTTAAATAGATGATAATTTTGACATTATGTTTCACAGAAAGACTTGTAAAAATGTTTGTCTTGTCCAAGTGAAATTGATACCAGGAAAACATCCAGTATGTGTGCCAGAGCAGCTAATTTGAAAATCTTGTTGTTTTTGAAGAATGAGAGATGGTTTGAACACTTGACAGTTGAAAGCAAGAAATAGACTTATGTAAATTCCATTTGCCCAGTAGAGCAAGTGTTAGTCTCTTTGTGAGACTCTTGTATGAGACAATAAATTTTGTTCCGATCTTAGTAATCAGTGACACCATTTACATTGGTTCCTGATTGGTCATCCTCCTGACATTGGTTGTGCAGGAGAATCAAATTTGGCAGGTAGCTCTTTATTCATGGGTCTTTGAATGAGTTTGATTTTCAACATTCCACAATATCCTTAAGGCAGAGATCAGAAGAGTATGTGCGATGCCCTGTTGTCTGTGTCTAGCTGTGTGTTAGCAAAAGTTTGTTATTACTACCTCTCCTAAACTAACTGAAAGATTCTCAAAAATATTACATACAATTTCATCAAAAGTTTGTTTGGTCCTAATGAAAATGGTACTCAGACACCAAATTTATTCACCACTATTTTGAACATTTTGTTCTTGTTACTCCTGAATGGATGGCAGCATGCATACATAGGGTTTTCAGGAAAAGATGTTAGCAAATGAAAACTGCAGCTCAGACATCCAGTTTGTTGACCATGGTGGCCATATTGTAAAATTGTGTCTGCACTACTACACTGAAATGGCTGGTTATATCGATATAGTGTTTTCACCATAAGGCTTGTCAGCCCTAGATGAAAACTTATGCTGAGCTGATATCCAATATGGCCACCTTGTCAGCCAGCTTAATAGTTTTGTAATTGCTATTCCTCCTGTGCTAAAGTCGCATTACCATGGGCTTTTAACAAGAAGACTTCTTCTTAGTCTTGTTGGTGCCTAATGATGACCATCATGATGGAAATCTTATTATTGCTGCTTTTCCTGATAGATTGTAATGTCAATTTAAGGTTTTCACTTAAAGATTTCTTTCAGTGTTTTTTTATTGGCCCCAAAATGAATTTGGTGCCCATCTGATGAGATCCAGTGCAGTGGCCATCTTGAAAAATCTTGTTAGTGCTATTCCTCCTGTATAGTTGGTCCTGAATGAGATTAGTGCTGATTTTACATCCAGTTTAGTCACTGGAGGCCATCTTGAAATACGATTAAAACTAACTATTCTTTTTGAATAGATGGTCATATTAACATAGCGTTTTCACCAAAAGACTTAAGATCCAGAGGTGATTTCAGCTCTTAAGAGTGAAAAGCAAAGAAACATTCTTATATAGAATTTCATTAAATTCTTTGTTATTAGTAGTATGCCAGTCCTTATGAAGAAATCTTGTTTATGTATGACAATTCCACCCACCTACCCCAAAATTGTTCTCCTGACTAACTTTAGTTTATGCTGCATAAGTTTAACAGTTTTTGTTTGTCTTCTTTCCCACCTCAGCTTTACATTGATATAAACTTGAATGTCAGTCATCTTAAAAATCTTGTTATTGCTTAAAAAAAATCACCATATTGACATAGGTTATTACTGAAATACAATTTGTAATCTCTAATTAGCCCTAATTGAACATGAAGCTGATCATGTTGACCATGATGGACAATTTACAGATCTTATTACCTTGTTATTGGTATTCAAACTGAACAGCTGGTCATATTTATACAGAATTTGCACTAAAATGGTTAATGATGTATAGTTGGTTCTGCATGAAAATAGTGACAAATCTTGTTAAACCTAAATGAAAATGGTGCCAGTCTGATATTAAATGTAGCTGCCATTCTAGCCATCTTGAAAATTTTGTTACTACTAGCCTTTAAGCAGACCTGCCAATAGTTCCAAGTGGCTTGTTCTTCAGTGTCCATGAAAATATTTTTGGAGACAGTTATTTTTTTTTTTTAAAATTAATTCAATGCTCTAAACAGTCAATAAATATTCCTAATAATTTGCTGTGGTAATTTTCAGGCGTATAAGTTTTTGTTGTTTTCATGTATTTCATTCAAGGCATTATGCTTTCCTACATCCTCTAATAGGTCACATTGATTTGCATTAGCTATGAATGCAATGCTTGGTTTTCTACCCTGTACTTTAGGAAATGGTTCAGGATATGAGTTCAATTTTTTGTCCATTAGCAAGTCAATCAGATATACACACACACACACATACACAGACTGAAATTTCCTCAGCTTCTTTAAAACCTGGTCTCCCTACTAATAAACTGAGTTTATATTGCACTCCCAGTAAGGCATTTTAATGCTTATCAAATTGGTCTAAATTAACTCTCTCAAATCGGAACTAGACATTAACTCCCTATAGCGTTTGGTTTAGGAAAGTATCATGTATAATACTTTTTGCAGTGTTCAGAAGATAGTCTACGTGAAGCATTTCAAAAGTTTGGAGACATTTCGGAGGTCAAGATTCCTTCCAGGAAAGGTATGGATAGATTAATTACAGGAGTGAAAAATGGATTATAGAGTTTTGTTGTCTGTTGACTGTGACAAGGGAGTCGAGTTTGTTGTGTGTTGACTGTGACAGCAGAAGAGAGTCAAGTTTGTTGTGTGTTGACTGTGACAGCAGAAGGGAGTCAAGTTCTGCTGCTCATCCTGAATCGGACTTAGCAAGAGAACATTGGCTTTTACAAAGTTTGAATGCTCTGCTATATTTAATTTTTTTTTAAAAAAAGGAACTTGTACAAATAAATCTGGTGTCGTGAGGTAAATGAAGCATGTCAGGTAATCTATTTAAGGCATGAATATTGTTGCAGGATTTTCACTTTGAAAAACTACCTATTGCTGTGAAGAGAAGAGTGAGACCTACTTTTCATGTTCTAGACATCATTTCTACTTTATCTGCCCAGACCAGCCCATGCTGGCTGCCTTGGTGTGTTCCTGGGAATATCACTTAATTTTCATTTCTTTTGTATAGCTAATAATTTGTTTCAGAGCTGTCAAAACCAAAAGAAACAAAAATCCTAGTTGCATGCAGTGGACATCTTGGTATTGTCAGATGCATTTCCACCAGATTTTCTCCATTTTTTTGAATAAAGCAACATTTTCCATGCCTGATTCCTTGCAAATAAGGTTATTGCCAAAATTCCTAGGGATTGAGAGACAACATTTGAATCTGGTTGGTCCAATGGTTGCTGCCCAGATGACCATTAGATGCAGTTTACATCAGCAAAAGCTCCACACAGGCAGTAGTTTCGTACTGAAAAATATATCAGTAAAAAGAGACAATTGATTGTTTACCTTGTTGTATACATTTGTAACAGATCACATGGCTGTTTGGTGTGCTGTTGTCAAGTTTGGAGAGTGGGCCATCCTTCACTATGGGGATCCAGCAATTCTTCCATGACATAATTAAACCACAAGTATGGGTATCCTAGTTGATGTATGATTAGCTTACATTTGCTTTTGCCAAGCAGTTGTATATAGAAAAAAAAAATTGCAAGGGGTTGGATGGATTCAGGAAATGGCAAAGTTACTTTCCAAGCATATCTTTCATTCAGAAAGAATGAATGTTGATGAAAGTCCTTTTTAAATCAATGTGTTTCTCTGCCAGAATTAGGATTCAAAAATGTAATACAAATGCTTACCTTTAGCTGAACACCCAATGCACACAGTTAAAATAAATATGACATCCACAGCTATCTTTCCCACTTGAAAACCTTTTCACATGCATTAGTCATAATCCAGACTTTGTGATGCTGACAACTTGTAGTGATCTAGCATTCAACATTAATCAAGATCTTAGGCCCATTCATTAATCAACAAGATACAATAATGAGGTGATCATGCATTTAATTGACAGAAATTGTTACTGCAATGGAGGCTGAATATCTGATGTGATATTTATGGGATATATAATTATACCATCAAGATCTTGGACAAGTTTGATAAGGAGTGAAATATATGCATATTTATTGGGTGAGCTTGCATCTGATTGGCTGCACATGCTATCACTCTGGAGGCCATATGTCAGATATTAATTAACTTTGTGCTGTTGATTTATACATTCAAGATTTCTGATGATTTCATTGTTGAGGATTGCATCAGAGATTGTTTCCACTCAGGAAGTCATAATTTTGCCCTGATTGTCATCAAACTTGGAATGTACATCTTCAATTTTTGGCCGAGTTAGATAATGAAATAAAGCCAGACTTGTTGAGGAGGTGATCTTGCATATGGTTGACTGGGCTTGTTACCACCCTGGGAGTCATAATTTTTTGTCATATATGGATTAGGATTCAAATATAAGTCTATATGATCAAGATTTTGCGTGGATTTGATGTTGCACCTGATCCATGCATATTAACGATGTGATCTTACATATGACTGGCTGAGTTTGTTCCATTCTTTGAAAGACAATTTCAGATCCAGTTTTGGTCAGAGTTTGAAATTAGCTTTAAATCACTAAGATCTAGAATGAGTAGATATTAGCAATATCACCTCTATTCTGGTTATATTTGTTGTTTGCTTTTTTCTAAAAAAAAGATTTATTTTAACAAACTTTGCAAGTTGACTTAACTTGTCACAATAAATATATTTGAGTGGCTAGTGAAATGGTAAATTGTTAAGTTACATAATTCAGGTGAACAATATCAGACTTTATTGGGCCTCATGTTTTGGACCTAATACCATTTTGTGGTCTTCATATGTAATTTACTAACAATAATCAATATTTGTTGCTGTTAGCACTATCTAGATGTAGGTTCTCTTTGCTTTTTTTTTTAACTATATTGATTTCTTTTAATTTAGACAGTAAGCTGCTCTGTCAAAGACTTTAAAATGCTCATAACTTTCTTCACCCTTTTGAATTATCTCAGATATGCACAGATAATTATCCAGATATGAACTAACAGAGCCATTAGGTTTTACTTACTGATTTGTTTTTTTCCATAATAACTTTTTTTTCCCACTTAGACGGATCTCTCTGTGGATTTGGATTTCTTCAGTTTACAGATATGGTGTCTGCACAGAAGGCTATAGACAAGATGAACGCGAAACCAATTCTTGGTAAGTTGTGCACCATTTTGCATGTATTGAATTGATATATGCCATATGATTTTTATTTTGTTGTGGACATTGAAGATCTCCAGGAAATGAGATAAGAATTACCATTTGCTAACTCATTGTTTTCATTTTATTACTCACTCCCAGTCAATTCTATTATTAGATTAGGACTTAAATGATTAATTAAAAGACCCTAATTTTTATTTTTGAAGTTTGACACGTATGAGACAAAAATTATTTTCATAATATCTTTAAAACAGCAATTCATTATTACAAAGGACTACTAGAATTTGTTGATGCTGTGCCAGATTATATCATTTTACTTGTTTTTGACGTCATTTTTCATAAAAAAAAAATATTTTTTCCCACAAGGTCGTCCTGTTGCTGTGGATTGGGCCCAGCCTAAAGATAAATTTGAAGCAGCAACAAAGGGAGATAAATTGGTCAAGTCAGGTTAGATTACTGTTACTGCTTGACATTCTAATTTCATTATCTTTTCAGGTCACATGTTTGAGCTACAATAGCTTAGTTGGTAGAGCACTGGTCTCATATTCTAAAGGCCACAGGTTTGATACCTGCCTAGGAAAGCCTGGGTCTGCTGCCTGCATGCATCTTTATGAAAGGCATCCATTTCATGAGCATGATACAGCCAATAATATGTTTAAAGTACCATTAAAATCTAATGATGAACAGTCAAGTCACTGTATGTTTAAAGTACCATTAAAATCAAATGATGAACAGTCAAGTCACTGTATGTTTAAAGTACCATTAAAATCAAATGATGAACAGTCAAGTCACTGTATGTTTAAAGTACCATTAAAATCAAATGATGAACAGTCAAGTCACTGTATGTTTAAAGTACCATTAAAATCAAATGATGAACAGTCAAGTCACTGTATGTTTAAAGTTCCATTAAAATCAAATGATGAACAGTCAGATCACTGGATTTTTTTTCTGGCTTTAGTGGAAGTCTTACTGTGGTCCTGATTTAGCTGAACAAATTTAAGTCAGATACTATTTATTTTTTACTGTCATAAATCTACTGTGACAACATTTTTTGGTAAACAAGTAACTCATGAAAGTTCAGAAATCAAAGCACACAATGAATTACCTTAATACTATGTTTTATATAAGTTATTATTTTGTTTTTGACATTGAATGCATTTATCCATATCTCTTGATCTTTAGCTTAAATATTGTATGACAGTTCATTTCGTTCATCTATGCATGTTTCTTTTAAGTTACCATAATAGTTTTTGCAAGCAATAAATTTTATAAATTTAGCAGAGGCTGACTTCACACACATTCTTTATGCCACTGCCATATCGATATAGGGCATCATTTTACATTCGATAACATAACTACTGTCACAAGTTTCATTGCCACTTCATCACTTTAATAAAACTTCATTGATGAAACCATACTTGGCATGAATTGGACATTGAAAAGACCTAGATCAAGTTTAATTTTCATTATTTTGCTGAGATAAATTTGTTAAGTATTGTTTAGCAACTTTGCCCATTGTTTTGTCAAGGGCATCCCTTTCTTAATAAACACATTTCTAGTTTTAGAGTAAAGGAATATGTTCAGTTATCATTAATTCTGTTTTTTAGGTATGCCCTAACTTTAAGAATAAAAATTAAGCATGATTCAGTATGATACTCTGATTAATATTTGTTAGATGCAGGGAGGAAGAAAAGAGATGCTGATTATGATGAGGGATCATTCAGTACAGAAAGTGACACCACAGAAACAGGTGGGCTAAAAATATTTACTTCACCAAGTGAAACCTGTTTAGTGGACAATATTTACATCATGAAGTGAAACCTGTTTACTAGATACTTTTAAATATTTTGTTCATAAAGTGAAACCTCTTATAGTGGACACTTATATAACAGACATTTTTGTTCATAAAGTGAAACCTCTCATAGTGGACACATATATAACAGATATCTGCTTACTAGGATAATATGCCCATTTCTTAAGATTGCCTACATTTTTCATTTCAATATAAAGATCCACTGTTAATTAAGTTTTGCCCCATGAGTATCGCTGGACTTTCATCGTCACAATTATAAATCTCTTGATAAAGATTTTATCTTATTCAAACAGGACATTAAAATGTACATAAGAATTCTAATCTTGAGGTGATAGTTTTTTATATGTTTATCCCATTGTCCATTTTGTTTTGTTTTTTATTGCATCCAAATGTCTTCAAAGAGTTACATAGTAACATATCATCAAATTTTGTAGAAGTCCTGTTTATTCTTCTGATAATGTTGGATACAGGAATGGATGGATAAGCAAAAGGATTCGTTCCATCTTTTTTTCTTTCTTTTAATTATGCTGTTTGTGAATTATGTAAGTTAAAGCTTCTGTCCTTCCACAATATTGGTTCATTTACACTGACTTGGCAGTATGTTATAAATTTGTGACAATTTGAATGCATGACATTAAGATTTATGTGCAGAAACCTTTTCCAATTTTGGTGCTCTCACATAGAAAAGTTTTGGGAGATTTTATGCTCACATACTATTAAAAAGCTGTTGGAATAACTTTGCAGAATCCTTCTATTTTAATTGACAATAAATAGAGAAAATATATGTCTTATTTGCAATAAACACCTTCAACAGAGTTACCAGACCTAAGAAGTGACACGTTTGAGTGCCCAGTGGTGCACAATTAAATTGTTACTCTCTTAACAACATCTAGAAATAAAACATTCACCAATAGTACCTGCTGTGAGTTTCTTTTCCATAATTAATAAATAGAGAGCTTATCCTTTGAATCTGCCCAACTCCAAAGTGTTCATTTTCTCTGTGAAAATTTTCTCTATTTCATTATTACTTAATTGGGAGTGTATTTGTGAATATTATGGTGAATAGTAAGTAGGCTTGGTTTAGTGGTCACCTTTCTGTAAAGGTCATGTATATGAAGTTATCTTCATACATTAATCATTATAGATTTACCTGTAGATAAAAACTACTTGTTGTTGTTGTGAGCTTAACACCATTTTTCAGTACATGATACATGGTGACCAGTAATAATGGAGGAGGAAGAAACCGGGAAATCCATGGAAAGAACCACCAACCCATGAAAAAATTACTGGCAAACTTTCTCACATATCCACATTCGCCGAATCTTAGATTCAAACCCATGCAGAGGTGAGATGGCAGTGATCCGTAATGGTAATCGTTTTATACCACTCAGGGCCCCTCTTAATGCGTATATAGTCAGCTTCTAATATAGCTATTATTATAGGTGTTTTGCAGATGTCCACAATTTTGTTAGAACATGTTCAACCTTCAGAGGATTGGGTCATGAGAACACATCTGCCCAAGTCCTGTGTACATTGAAGTTGAATTTTCAGTCTTTGTACATGTACTCAACAGAAGCATTATGCAGTACATTACTCCTATGATGCATTTCGTTGTCATTCTAATTGTCCTGATTCCAGTTCCAGGAGAGCCTTAATACAATAACCCACCACCACCAAAACCAGAATGTCCACTTTAGATGTCAATATTTGCACTGTAATGATGTCCCTCGCGCAGACAGAGGTGAGATGGCAGTGATCCATAATGGAGAGCACTTTAGACCACTTGTCCACTCGAGGCCAAAAAAAACTTCTTGTATGATAAAGCTAGATATTGCATGAACTGTGGTGACTTTTACCAAAACAGGTTTTATTTTATGCAGGAAAGACAAATAAACAAATGATAGAATTTTAATTTTTATTCCATCTTTTTCAGTTATAAAAGCTGTAAAAAGTCGCATATCAAGCAATGATGAAAGTGGAGATGATGATGATAATGCATCTGATGATGAGGAAGAGGAGTCTTCTGGAGATGAAGGCTTTGGTGATGATGATAATGAAGATACAGATCATAATGAAAGTGAAGAAATGGAAGATGAAAGTGAAGATGATGAGAAAAGCAAAAATGCAAATGATGAAGATGAAAGTGACACAGATCATTGTTCTGACCTGGAATTGGATAAGTCTGACATACACTCTGAGAAGAAGTATAGAGGTGACTGCTTTCTTATAACATTTTGAATTACAATTTTTGCAGGCAACTCTTATTAAAAAGCCTCATGTCCAGGTTGCAAATAATTTTACAAGGAGCATTTTGTCTCAATTTCCTTGAAATTTTTGTTTATTTGTTGCTGATCAACCATGTTAATACAGGCCTTTGCTTGTTAATATGGGACTTTCATGTTAATACAGGCCTTTGCATGTTAATATGGGTTTTTCATGTTAATACAGGCCTTTCATGTTAATGCATATGTCATTGATACCATCTGCCATCAGATATGGTTGCTGCTATGAAGAACAGAAATAGCTTTAAACATCTTGAAAACCTAAAGCATTCTGGTATGAAGGCTTTTAAAAAATAACAAATATTGTTGATCTGCCATCAGATAAAGCTGCCATTACTAAAATTAGCAAAAACTTTAAATGACTTACATTCAAACACCGCTGAACAGAATTTGAAAGAAAGCATCCTTGCTTAAAAACCTTTAAAATATATATAAATGATGTTAATTGGCCGCTGTTGCTGGGGAAAAAAGCTTTCAGTAGCTTTTCAAAAACTGCTTTTATGACTTTGATAAAAAAAAATGTAAAAAGAACATTTTGGCTTGAAACCTTTAATGTTTTTACAAGTAATGACTATCATCTGATTGGGCTAACATTGCTTTATATAAGTACTTTAGGTGACCTCACAATACTGCTCAGGAAGATTTAAATTAGTTTGACAAATTGTCCTAAATTAATATTTTAAAAGTTTCCCCAAAATGATGCCAGTATACTATTAAGTATGGTTGCATTTGATAAAAACTGACAAACATTCAGTGACTTCTTCACAAAAATCACAAGTTTGAACTTTGCAAAATTTGATAGAAAGTCTCCAGACATAAAGATTAGTGGTGCACTTCTGTCATCAGATATGGCCACCCTTATTAAATATAGCAAAACTCTTAAAACACTTCTTCTTACAAACTGATAATAAGAACTTGATCAAATTTTACAGAAATCATATTAGTTTAAAGGACTTCTAATCTTGTACGAATGATGCTGATCCATCATCAAATATGGTCGCTTATATTGAAACAGAAAAGCCATTATACAACTTTTTAAAAACAAATTTATAATTTGTCAAAATTCAACAAAATTCAACTTGTTATGAAGGCCTTTTGGGTTTGTAAACATTTTGGCTGCATTTCTAAAAAAAGAAAACTAAGCTTATAAAGACTTCTACACAACATAAGCTCTTTTGAATTTGACAAAATTTGACAGCAGGCATCTTAAAATGATGTCCTCCAACTTTACATAAACAAAGTTTTTCAATATCACCATATTTAAATAAAAGTAAGAAGTCCTTAAAGATTTCCTTATAAAACTACTGTTACTGATAATATGCAGAAAGTATCCAGTATAATGACTTTCAACTCAGTACTGTCAATACAAAGATTTGTAAGGTTGACAGTACTAAAAAATATAACAACATAGCAGGTTAGAAGATATCATACTAACCCAGATTAGGAACCTCAGGTGGCCAAGTGATCTAAAGCTTTTACCTTTATCACCTGTCTACATGGATTTAAGTCTCTAGCTGTGCCAATATGGTTATATGAGGAGACTTATCAGTAGCTTAATTGGGTCATTGTATCTTCCTTGGTTGGGGGTTGGTGGCTCATCCCTCACCAAATATACAAGCTGCCATAGATAACCTACAGCAGCAGGAACAATAACTTACCAATAATTTTCAGCCCTGGCATTTTGCTTTTGGTAGAGACATCTTATTTCAACTTGCCATGATAATTCAGGAAACCAATTAGTCACTACTGTCATGAAAATTCAGTTTCCGGACTTTTGTCTCGCAGGTAAACCAGAGAAATCTCAGAGGAAAACTGATGTCTCAGAAGGCAAGACTATGTTTATCAGGTAAAAGTTAAAATGGTAAAAGTTAAGTTGTTCACATTTGATACAGTAGTCAACCTCAATTTATGCTAGATTGACTGCATAATGTCATGAAGTTATTTCTGACCCATTACAGAAGTATCGGTCTTTTTTGTTTGCTTTTTTTAATATAAATTAGACCAGTTTTAAATTCCATATCTTGACTAGTTATGCATTTATTTGACAGCAAGAGGGAAAACATTTTAGTTGGGTAAAGATGTTTTTTATGTAGTACATAATAGGCCTTTTCCTTTATATGGTACATGTAGGCCTTTTCCTTTATGTGGTGCATGTAGGCCTTTTCCTTTATATGGTACATGTAGGCCTTTTCCTTTATATGGTACATGTAGGCCTTTTCCTTTATATGGTATATATATAGACCTTTTTCTTTATATTGTATACAGTCAAACCCACTTTTCTTGACCTCAGTTAAGTTGAGAACTTGTGAATGTCAAAATTTCTTTGTTATGCTAATTTTTCCCAGCTTATCGCAACTCCTGTTAAGTTGATAACCCCATAGCCCATTTCATACTGGATTTAACCAAGTTGCTCTGTAATTATCCAAAAAACCTCCCGAGTCACTTTATACTCCAGCCATTCAAATGCTGGTGAGCACATCTACATAACAAAATGGCGTACATTGTTGTTTAGAAGTATCCAATTAAAACAAATTAATAAATGCCCACTACTTGTAACATCAGAGGTTGCAAAACTCGTTCCAATCAATGGTGTGGCATTAGATTCCATTGTCTGCCATGGAGAGATGATTTGTTGTGCAAACAGTGGCTCATACGAGCAGGAAAATCAGAACTTGAATTGACCGGAAAACGAATGTATCAATTCAAGAATGCGAGAATGTGTTTGCTGCATTTTAATACTGATGGTGAAGGGACTTCTGCAGCTTTACCGTCAAAAAGTATTCCAGGTTTGTTATACTGAGTATTAATAAGAAAAATTCCTTATATTGGTAATCAATTTATGTAATACGGTGTTATGGTATAAAAAGGTTTAAATTTTTAACATCGACACCATTTCCATACTCACATGTATATGTCTAGATGTAAACAGCTCATAGCAACTCTCGTATGGCTTTAAAATCAGCTCTGGTTTCCAGAAAATAAGACGGGATGGTTCCAATATTAAATTTCATCAATAACTGTGGCATCATTGCTGTTGAATAGGCATTTTTCAACTTGATAAATAAAGATGAAGTAGTTGGAACAGTTGATGCTAATGCTGATGCGTCCACCATGTTTTGACCAGCTACCGATTGGATATTGTGGTCAGCTGACCACCTGCCACATAATCAAAATTCTGAGCAAATTACGAAGTTCGCCGAAATCTCCATGAAATGGTCTATTATGCTGGGCATACATTTCAGTCCAAAATAACATCTGAACATATTTAACCCCATTTAAGCATCAGGAGGTAGTATACTACTTCTAAGCTTTGTAGTGTCAAGATCATTGAAGTCTAAAGTTGGTGGTATTACAGAAGAGTAGACAGATGTAGCTCTATAGTGGTATAAAATAATATGGACTTCCTAGTTGTATTACAAAATACAGTGGGAAAAACTTATTTTTGAGACCTAATTTTTTAAACTAAAAATTCACTTCTGGATGAATTCCAGTATTGTATCTGGAGTTTAGACTTTTTGGCCTCAGATTTAAGGCAGATCAGTGTAAACTACACACAAACAGGAGAACCTTTGCAAAAGTGGGATAAGATCAGGAGATGGAGTAAAAAGGGACCAAGACAGCAAAGAGAAAAAGAACTCCAATTTTTACCGTTCTGCACATGCACTAGTGACATAGCCAATGAAAAACAATGTTTCTAACACAACTAGGCCACAGGCTAACCTAAAATCTCTTGCATGCTGATTTATTGTTATCGATTCAGAAGTAGCCCCAAAAATGTTTTTCTTCTTGCATTTTAGGTGAAAATGATTTTAAAAAATCTCAAAGGGTTGATGAGTTTTTTTGACAAAATGCAACTTTTAATGTCATCTCAAAAATGTACAAATGATCTGGCATTACTGCTACTGCCAGTACCTTGTACAACAAGGAAGGAAAAAGACAGTACAAGACCAAATTTTACTGGTAGAAATGCTAATCAACCAACCTCATTAATGCATGGTTTATCACTTGCATAGAGTGGAGGAAAGTATGCTGTAAACAATATTCTATAGTAAAGAATCTGAGTGAATACGGGAGTCATAATGGACTGAATTGCATATAATTGCCACAATATAGTTCATTCCACACAAATTTTATCTTAACTGTAACTCAGTAAATGATCAGGTCATCATCATTAAATGTACCTAAAAATATTTAATTCATTTTGCACTATGTATTTAAAACAATTTAGGTACTTTTAGCTGCATTTAATGACTCTAACCTGAAAATTGACAGAATTAGATAGGATAAAATTCATTATGCTTTGTGGAACAAGCTATAGTGTAATCACATTATAGTATCATACAAGTCAGCCACCAACTTAATTCATAAACAATTAACAACTTTGGTTCGGAGTTCACTTATAAAGTAAATAGTTAAAGTGTTGCCATGCTTGGAGTGAATGTAAGCATTCAAATTCAGCATTGCTGGATCATATGACTTACAATCATCCATAAATCAAGCTGGTACCCCACCCCACCCCCAAACAAAGATGCGGTTATTTGTTTTGAACAAGAGTGAATAAAGGCACAAATGGTATTTTACAAAATTAATAGTGCTAGGTATTTTTTTAAAAATAAAGTTATCCATCACTGTGCCTTGATTACTGATTCTTCAGCACAAATGGAACAAAGCGGAAAGTGACTGATAAAAGCAACAAACCAGAAAGTGACTGATAAAAGCAACAAAGCGGAAAGTGTCTGATAAAAGCAACAAAGCAGAAAGTGACTGATAAAAGCAACAAAGCAGAAAGTGACTGATAAAAGCAACAAAGCATAAAGTGACTGATAAAAGCAACAAAGTGGAAAGTGACTGATAAAAGCAACAAAGCAAAAAGTGACGGATAAAAGCAACAAAGCAGAAAGTGACGGATAAAAGCAACATGTTTAAAACAGAAAGAGGATTACCATACATGACAACCATTATGCTTTTGGTGTAAATCATTATGCTTTTTTTTTTCTAAATTTTGCCTTACACATAAATATGTTTGAATTACGCTTTTTTTGGTATATCTCCCTCCCAAAAAATTATTAATTTAATTTGTTTTCTCATATTTATTAAAATCAAACTAATCGCACAGAATGTATTCTAGAAAAGAAGGTTTCTGTGTAATTATGACATAAAAGTACAATTGTCTGTAGACAAATGACTTTCCTAAGTGTTATGTTCTGTTTATAGCAGCTGCCCTCTATTTCTATTTATAGCAGCAGTCTAGCTTAGGACAGAACAGTCTGGTTTCTAGTTTTTAATCTTTGCTCACATATTCTTTGTTAAAAATAATGTGAGGTACAGAACCATTTTTTAGGAATTTAGCAGTAAAAGTCGTTCTATTTATTCTAGTCAATGCATATGTTAAGGCAAACATGTTTCTCAAATGATTTCACAGATGGATTTGAAAAAAAACGACAGAGATGAATATATGAATAACACAATAGAGTGCTTCATGCCCATTGCAGGCTGTGTGGAAAGGATTTTAATATTGGTCATAGTATAAAACAAAGACACCTTGAATTAGATCGTTTTGGTAACTCCTATACTAAGGAATCTTCCTTTTACAGCAGAACTAAATTATAGAAAAGAATTTTATAAATGCAGTAGCATTATTTACCGAGCTCTTAATAGAACACTGACCACATCTAGCGGTAGAACACAACTTTGGTCCTTTGTTCAAACAGATGCTTCCTGATGCCAAAATTGTGGACAATATACATGTATTTTGTACACTTGCGCATTGAATTTTATTATGTTATATGTGTAATACGCTTTTTCTGCTCAGATTACTCCTTTTGTCCACTTGGATTACGCTTTTTCCTCAGGGGGGGGTGGCATGTATTTCTTATGTTTTATCTTGAATACCAAAGCCATGTCTTCCATGAAAGTGATACGCTGTCTTTCCTTCTGGTGCTCAGTTGTTGCCAAAGTAGGGAGGTATATGGACTGCAACTGCATAAAATAGCATAAGTCAGCTTTTTGAAGAATTTGATGTTTAGACAGCTAACTTTAAAGACTTTGTAAACACATTTTACAGTTTGTTAGTATATGAATACCGACAGCCTCAACTTTGTTTTCCAGTACAGAGGCAAATTTTGTTAGTAAAAACTGGCATAACAGTATAAAAGAATCTCTGATGATCAAAACAAGCAATCAATTTTCATTCACATATTTTGTCAGTTACATTTTGTTACTAAAGTCAACACTAACAAAAGAAAATACTTTTTCTAAAAGTACAGTCCTACAAATCATTGCCTTGCTGAGGTTACCAAAGGGATGAGACTATTCACAGGAAAATTAAAACAACTTTAAAGCACTGACGTTGTTAAAATAACTTATGTGTTATAAAAATTTGTGAGTTGGAATAATTGGCATGGAAACTTGTCTTAAACTGATTCATTTCTGCTAACCAGATGTCTACATTTAAGAAAGTTAGTCCTTGTGGGATGACATTAGTTTCATGATGTCAGAGAGTGATGGCAGTTGATAATATTAATCCTGCATCAAATAAAATTACTGATTATGAGAAAATTAATACTACTTAGTTTTTAAAAAAAATCAAACTTGGAAACAATAATGTGTGTGTATATGTTGTAAAATTTGATATATCAGACAAAGTTAGTTTGTTCTGACTTTCTTGTGACATTGCCAAGCAATTACACATCACTTAATTTTTCTCCGTAACTTTACATGTTTGTATTTATAGTGTGGGCAAGAGTCCTATAGAAATATCCTTATTTGTCTGTCAGATTGGTTAAGTTTCATGTTTAGGCAAAGTTTTCAGACACTTAGGCTCCAGAGTTTGTTTGTAGATGTTTATTAGTTGAGTACAAGATGTTTCATTAGAAGTAGGTCACCATGATTTATCTGATTCTATACAGTTTGCAGTTGGACCCGACTTACAAACAATTATAAATTGATAGGTTGTTTTTCATTCTTCATTACATTGATTTAGTCTCTGGTCCAGTTTGTTATATGTGAATTTGTTTTTATGCTCATACATGAAGTGGTGGTGGTGACATTCAGATTCTATGATCTCATATTTAGTTTGATTATTATTTGATGGAATATCATGAATTGACAATAACGAATCATATCTGTGAATGTGTTAATGAAATGTGTTCTACAATTTTAGCAGATGCAAAGAACTATTTGGGAAAAATTCAGTATGATTTTGTTTGTGTGATTCATGCAGTCATTTAAAAATTCATGGAAATTAAGAACTTACAAAATGAATGTGACCGCACCAAAACTTTGAAAGAGAAACAGATGGAATGTTCCAAAAGTGGTAAATATAAACAGAGAAATTTTCCTATTAATAGTTGATAATGAAGAAATAATATCTGTCATATTTTTTTGTGGAACATGTATATCAGATACATTTTTATTATTGTTATATTTTTCTTCCTTCAGGAACTTGTCATTTGACAGTTGTGAAGCAGATATTGAAGAATTATTTTCAGAGTTTGGGGAGCTGAACTACTGCAAAGTTGTGATAGATCCAAACACAGAACACTCAAGAGGTATATGTATTTCCGTAGCAATGTACAAATTGCCAAATTAGAGAACACTCAAGAGGTACATGTATTTCCGTAGCAATGTACAAATTGCCAAATTAGAGATAACCATGACATAAAAAATAGATGACATTTACTTCCAGAAAATTTCACAAAATTATGTGAAGGATACTGAAACTAATAGTCTGAATTGATACATGTTAAATAGTTTGTTTAAGGTAACAGACCTTCAGTTTGCAAGTTTTATTGATTGCAAGACAAGCACCTTAGTTGTTCTGAATAAAGAACATGGCTTGAAAGTGGAAAGTAGTCTGTTTAAGTATTGAATAAACAATGTGTCTCTTAAAGCTGGTCGTAGGTGTTGGAGTTTGAAGATTCTTTGATTAATACCCACACCGCACCCCACCCCACCTCACCCCCATCTGTTAAAGTCTGATATGTTGTTCTTGTAAGATTTAATGCCATTTTTCAGTGCAAGATAGGCTATATATGGCGGCCAGTATCAATGGTGGAGGAAGAACCTGGGAAAACTCCAGAAAGAACCACCAACCCATGAGAAGCTACTGACAAGCTTTCTCACACACCTACATTGGCCGAATCTGACACTCAAACCCATGCAAACAGAGGTGAGATGGCAATGATCTGTAATGGTGAGCACTTTAAACCACTTGGCCTCTATTACTGGTCTGAAGATATTACTTTACCTGTCATTTAGGCCATTGGCCTTCTGTGTGTAAGTCTTTAATTTGTTTTAGTATGATCCCATGGAAATTATTTCATGTACAGCAGCAAACTTGTACACATTTTTAATTATTAATAAATTTTTAACTCAGTTTTTGATAATTTTTTGCTGCCAAATCTGATGTGTGGTCTTTTGCCTACAAAAGAACTATTGCCTTCACCCTTTCATGCTTTTACGGTGATTCGTCTCTAGCAGTCAAATTTAACATTATTATAATACATCCTTTCATGCTTTTATGGTTATTCGTCTCTAGCAGTCAAATTTAACATTATTATAATAATCATATTTTCATTTTTCACTCCTAGGACAACTTAGAGTTGCTGTTTTTTCAAGAAAGAATGGGGGGCACATGTGTTTCTTAAACCAGTTTTGGGTTGCACAGCTTTTCAATACTAACCACAAAGTTTTGTAAATTTGTTAATTTTTGTTTTGTGCAAAACAGTAACATCAAACAGGATATAGATTTGACTGTCAAATTACCAAGGATGACTTGTTATGACTGATACTACACATGCTGAACTCGTGTTATGCCAGACTACATTTAGAAAGTCTTTTGTGTACGACCTCAACCACTCTCAGTGTATCTCCATCTACTTCAGTTGTATATTATTTTATAAGTTCGTTTTTAAAGTTGTATAATTTGATGCCATATTATAGTTTTTTGACTTTATGAAATATTTTTGTTTTAGAAATATAATATGGACAATTTCCTCTGCATTAAATAAATTACAGAGAAATATTGTAGCACATTCTTTATGACTTCTTGCCATTTATGTAACACTTCAAGGACAGACAAGATTAAATTAAATTTTTGCTTGTGCAGCAAAGTATTGTACTAATGTTACATGCATGCACATTTCTAGTTTTGATGATAATTTGTTGTCTGATTTTCACTACATAATTATAGCAAAATTAAAGCATTGTGAGCAGAAATGCATTTAATTTTAAATTAAGGTGCAAGAATATCATATTTTACTTACAAGAGCATTTTCTATAATTAAATATTTTATTATATATAGCTTTCTTGTAATTATATAATTGCAGTATTTGTGATGCCTTTTTTTTGCAGGGTCAGCTTTCATCCAGTTTAAAGATAAAGAAGGGGCTAATGCCTGTCTACTAAAGGCGACTGATGACTCAAGGGTATGGACTTAATATTTAGGGCAAAATCTTTAAATTTACCAGCATTATTGTTGTTGCAGATTCCAGCAGTTTATTTCAGTCAGTCAGTTTATTTAAAAGCTATCATATTGACAAAAGCTGTCACAGCCACATAGCTGGAAATTTGCAGTATTTTCTAGTCATTTGTTTCTATCAAGCCAAGTCTCTTCACTTCAGTCTAGCCATGCTATCTGGATATTTCTGTCAGACCCAGTCTTCAAATCCATGTAGTCATGCTATGTGGGTATTTCAATAAAGCCACAATTTGCATGAATTTTTATCATACCCAGTCTATTTGCATCTTAGTAGTCAAGCTGTGGGGATATTTCCATCAACCCCCAGTCAATCTGCATCAATGTAGCCATGGTTTTGGGGTATTTCTATTAAGCCCAGTTGATTTGCATTCAAGCAGTCATGTTGTGTGGATATTTCCGTCAAGTCCCAGTTGATTTGAATCCATGTAGTCATGCTGTATGGGTATTTCTATGAAGCCCAGTCTATTTGCATCCATGTAGCCATACTGTGTGAGTATTTCTTTCAAGCCCAGTCTATTTGCATCCATGTAGCCATACTGTGCGAGTATTTCGTTCAAGCCCAGTCTATTTGCACCCATGTAGCCATACTGTGAGTATTTTTTTCAAGCCCAGTCTATTTGCATCCATGTAGCCATACTGTGTGAGTATTTCTTTCAAGCCCAGTCTATTTGCATCCATGTAGCCATACTGTGCGAGTATTTCGTTCAAGCCCAGTCTATTTGCACCCATGTAGCCATACTGTGTGAGTATTTTTTTCAAGCCCAGTCTATTTTCATCCATGTAGCCATACTGTGTGAGTATTTCTTTCAAGCCCAGTCTATTTACATCCATGTAGCCACCCTATGTGAGTATTTCTTTTAAGCCCAGTTTATTTGCAAACTTCTTGCCATGCTATGTTGGTATTTCTGTCAAGCCCAGTCTATTTGCATCTGTGTAGCCATGCAGTGTATTTCTTTCAAGGCCAGTCTATTTACATTCTTCTAGCAATGCTATGTGGGTATTTCTATCAAGTCAAAACTATTTGCATCCATGTAGCTATGCAATGTGAGTATTTCTATCAAGCCCAGTCTATTTGCATCCATGTAGCTATGCAATGTGAGTATTTCTATCAAGCCCAGTCTATTTGTATCCATGTAGCTTTGCTATGTGAGTATTTCTATCAAGCCCAGTCTATTTGCATCCATGTAGCTATGCAATGTGAGTATTTCTATCAAGCCCAGTCTATTTGCATCCATGTAGCTATGCAATGTGAGTATTTCTATCAAGCCCAGTCGATTTGTATCCAAGTAGCTAGGCTATGTGGGTATTTCTATCAAGCCCAGTCTATTAATATCTGTTTTTACATTGCTGTGTGGGTATTTCTTTCAATGCATTCTATTTGTGTATAGCCATTCTAGGTGGGTATTTCTAACAAGCCAGTCTATTCTCATCCATGTGATCATGCTATCTGGATAATTCTATTGAGCCGATTCTATTTGCATCCATGTAGTCATGCTTTGTGTGTATACTAACAAGCCAAGCCTGTTTGCGTCTACATATCCATGCTATATAGGTATTTTTATCAAGCCCAGTCTAATTGCATGCATATAGCAATGTTAGCTGGGTATTTCTAACAAGCCCAGTTTATTTGCATCCATACCTTGTGGGTATTTCTAACAAGCCCAGTTTATTTGCATCCATACCTTGTAGGTATTTCTAACAAGCCCAGTTTATTTGCATCCATACCTTGTGAGTATTTCTAACAAGCCCAGTTTATTTGCATCCATACCTTGTGGGTATTTCTAACAAGCCCAGTTTATTTGCATCCATACCTTGTGGGTATTTCTAACAAGCCCAGTTTATTTGCATCCATACCTTGTAGGTATTTCTAACAAGCCCAGTTTATTTGCATCCATACCTTGTGAGTATTTCTAACAAGCCCAGTTTATTTGCATCCATACCTTGTGGGTATTTCTAACAAGCCCAGTTTATTTGCATCCATACCTTGTGGGTATTTCTAACAAGCCCAGTTTATTTGCATCCATACCTTGTGGGTATTTCTAACAAGCCCAGTTTATTTGCATACATACCTTGTGAGTATTTCTAACAAGCCCAGTTTATTTGCATCCATACCTTGTGGGTATTTCTAACAAGCCCAGTTTATTTGCATCCATACCTATTTCTAACAAGCCCAGTTTATTTGCATCCATACCTTGTGGGTATTTCTAACAAACCCAGTTTATTTGCATCCATACCTTGTGGGTATTTCTAACAAGCCCAGTTTATTTGCATCCATACTTTGTTGGTATTTCTAACAAGCCCAGTTTATTTGCATCCATACCTTGTGGGTATTTCTAACAAGCCCAGTTTATTTGCATCCATACCTTGTGGGTATTTCTAACAAGCCCAGTTTATTTGCATCCATACCTTGTGGGTATTTCTAACAAGCCAAGCCTATTTGCATCTATGTATCCATGCTATATGGGTATTTTTATCAAGACCAGTCTATTTGCATGTGTGTATCCATGCTGTTAGGGGATTTCTATCAAGCCCAGTCTATTCACATTCGTGTAGCCATGTTTTGTGGTATTTCTATCAGTATCAGTCTATTCATATCCATGGTGAATCAGCTGTTCAAATTCTCAAAATAAAAGAGGATGAAAAATATGCACAAAAAAGTCATAATTTGTTCTTTTTGTACATGTTATTGTAAAAAAAAATCGGAAGTCTGTTGGAAGTCTATCATTGACTTTCTCGGCATTGCAACAAAATTTTTGGCATAAATTATGGTTGTATGCCTGTTAACAGAAGGGCTGCTTTCTACATGATATAGTTGTATCTACATATAAATGTATCTTTAAAAAAATTTTGTGTGATCATGCGACAGCAGATACAAAAAATTAGATGCAGCAACACGGAGCATACTTTTGCAGCAGACAATTTTAAAATTGCATGTGAATGCATAATATTTGAGTGTAGAATTTTAAAAAGAGATTGGAACTATTTTGCTTTCTCTACTTTTCATACTTCCATTGTATTTTGTTCTTCATATATTGATTATAAAATCTCAAACCTATTGCACAAACATTAGGAAGCCCATTGTCAGGAAATTACATTTTCATGAATTCTTTAAAGGACAGATGGGTTTCTTCAAAACTGAACTTTTCCTAACAGATTAATTTTATTGATAATCTTGTTAGTGAACCAATCAATATTTTTAAAGAAAATGGTGCCACATCTTAAGTGAAATGCATTACAGTGAGTTGTGGATGTTATATAACAGAAAATGTTAAAGCAGATGGATCTTTTCAACTGTCAAAACATATCAATCAGTAAAAAGGAAAAATTAACACCTTTACAAACTTTAAAAGAATAATACAAAGCATAATGTAATACAGCACTCTGAGTGCATGATCATGTTTATTCCAGGATTCCAGTTCACAATCATTCAGCATACGTTACATGATGTAGACAAGTTGAAGAGCGTGCTGAATATAAATAATTTGTCAGCATATTTTGTGTTTGTATTCTGGTTCTAATCCATATTGGTTTTTCCCTTTGTGACAAGAATTTTAACTGGCTGCAGAACCAATTTATTAGTAATTATCTTTTTCATACATGCTGTAATTCTGGCATGTAATTTATACATTACAGATTACGCTTTCTGCCACTTATAAAAGAAATCATTATGCTTATATGTCTCATGGTTTGGCATGTATGTTGCAGTTTTTTAATCTAAATTGAAACAAAGGTCATTAGGGTCAAAGTGTATTTGACAGATTTGTAACTGAATGTCAATGGGGTCAAAGTGTACTTGACAGATTTGTAACTGAATGTCAATGGGGTCAGAGTGTACTTGACAGATTTTTAACTGAATGTCAATGTGGTCAAAGTGTACTTGACATCTTTTTTGAAATTGTTCACACTTATAGAAAAAAGTTTATTGCCTTAGGTATTGTTGGCAGGTCACCATCATGAAAATCATGTTATTTCTAGTCCATTTGAAATTGTTTTTTTTTAAAGATTTCTAATGATTTGGTGTAGGCCTATATGAATATTTCGGTAATCTGACATCCAATGTAAAAAATCTTATCACCTTTGATTGAAAACAGAAAGTCATAAAGTCATACCAACATGGGGCTTACATCAGAAGTCTTCTTAGGATGTGTAGTTGTTCTGTAAATGGTACAGATTGGAGCTATAATGGCCTTCTTAAAAATCACATTATGAGTACTTGTACCAATTCTACATTTAATAATTAATTTAATTTAAAATCTTAACACTACTCGTCCAGAATGGATAAAAATATCAACATAGGGTTTTCACCCCCCAAGACTAGCCGTAACTCTAGTTTGCCCTAAATAAAAATGATTGCAGTCTTATATTCATTATGAAAATCTTGTTATTGCTCTAAAAGATTAGTTTCATTGCTCAGCAGTTAAAAAACAGAGGTGGCCTTATCTTGGACTCCAAGAAAATGTTTTCAGCCAGTAAAGCATTAGTTTCTTCTAAGGACTCTATTTTCAGACCAATAAATCAATGATTAGATGATAGCTTGTATATTTCTGTAATTTTTTCCAGGAAATTGAGTCCCTTTTGTAATTAATTCAACCTTCTGATTGATGGGAGGAAAATCAGTATTAATTGGGGTTTAGCATAAGAATTCATAAAGAGTAAGCTTTGAGTGTGCAGTTCAAATAATTAATAAAATCCCAATAATCTGTGCTTGGAGAAACCATTCTTAACTCAATTTTCTTATCTCCTAGTCAGGAGGGCTGGAGTTGGATGGTAGGAGACTCATTGTCACGCTGGCTGTGACAAAGGAAGAAGCAGCCAAATTGCAGGAGAAAGGAGCTGACAAGAAGGAGAAAAAAGACAACAGAAATTTGTATCTAATAAGGGAAGGAAGTAAGTCTTATTTTCTTGAAATTGTTTAAGCATTAATCTCAGTGGGGAAAAAAATTAGGTTCATTTAAATTTGAATCATAAACTTGCCATAAATTTTTAGAGCTTTCATTAAAATTTAATCGCACAAGTATTTTCCTTTTCTATACATAATTAGCAATAAGGAAGTGTTTTTGTTCATGTGACCTTAAGCTTTTCATCTGGTTTGACACCCAACCAAAAGAAGCTAGATGCTCCAATTCTAGATCATATAGACCACTCAAGTGGCCTTTGTAGTTAGAGCATCTGCCTCGGATGTGGGAGGTCGCAGGTTCAAAACCTGGTCATGTTATACCAAAGACTTTAAGAAATGGTCCTAACAGAGGTTAGTGTTAGGACTAGTCAGCCTGGTGTCAGGATAATGTGACTGGGTGGGACATTGTGCTACATGTCTGCAGCATGATACCCCAGTGCTAGACATCAATATAAATTGTCACACTGCAGAAATTATAGCGATATGACTGAAAAATTGTTAAAGCTACATTAAAAATCACATCACATCACATCCTTTTCTTTGAGGCAGAAAAGTCTTGGAATATTGGATTGAATATGATTAATTAATTCCTAAATACCATTACAGTTCTAATTTTGGTGCCTTTCTCAGCCTGTTTCAAATTAAGAAAAAGCACCTGTATTAAGTCAGTTTTATAAGATTTCAATTTTAAAGGCAGCAATTATGAGGGTTTCAGCTTTCTGAGATAATGAAATAGCATTTTGTATGTGTTAAAAAATGATAATAACCACATCCATTTCTTGGTTTTTACTTAAATAAAAAGCAATGTAGTTATTTTTGCAAGTTTTTATTTATTTATTTTGTTCATTCTATTTTATTCATTCTACTCAAGGTTATGCCATTCAAGTTTCATATTGTCACTATGACAACAGTGTCATCTACTAGTTATTGAATAATTGAGCAAGGGTTTATCTTATCTTTATTTGAACATAATCAAGATCAGGGTTCTTATTTCTTCATTGAATTTTATTGGAAGGTTACTGTCAATAACTCCAAGGTTCTAACTTTTCATGTACAATGGACTTAAAGCACATTTTGCCAGATTTCAGTTTAGTCTAAATATGATTAGGACAAAAGAGGGACACTGCCTTGCTAAGGTTCCCAGTATTGGGAGTATATAACAAACAATATTTTCATATTTGTATTTATATTTCAGGATAAAATCAGATGAAATTGAACTTGCAATGCATCTGATGCTTTGTAAATTTAAAAAGGAAATATCATCCTTATTTCCTTCATTTTGATTTTGTCCTTGACTTTCAAGTTACCAGTTTCCATGATTTCATATGATCTATAACAATGAGAAACTGAGGTTGCTTATGCACTTGAAACAATGTTTGTTAAATTCAAGTTTACTAATGAGATGCTCAGCTGTTGAACATCATTTTTACAAGGTAAGAAACATTGTTAAAAAAAAAAGTTATGTCAATATTATTGGTGTATCAGTCTGATGCATTGTGTTATGTGTGTTTCATCCAGTTTTTTTTCACTTTGATCTTTTTTTAGTGCTGCCACATTTTGATTTGAAATCAGTATTTTACAAAAAGAACTAATGGGGGAAAAAAAAACTTATGGAATGGTCTTCTGAAACACATTTGGATATTTGAGATTTGTTCCAGTTTTCACAATTTTAGGGAGAGCTTGGCTAGAAAATGTTAAAATGTGAATAGTCTGAAAAACGTTTTAACAAATTTAAATAGAATTCACAAACTTAAGTAATTTCTAATTCTTAAAATATCCCCAAGAAGTGAAATTGATGACTTTTTTAGGTCTTCTGCACTGGAATACTTTACATCACATTTATTTCCCAAGGGACACATCTAATATCAGCTTTCATAAACAGGCAGTGGCCTGAATGGTTAAGTCTTGTATATAAGGTCATTTCACTATATAGTAACATTTCTATAAAACTATACATAGCTACCAGTCTAGTTACTTAAGGGGAACCATATTCATCACAATTAAATACCAACGAATATCATTGATTTTCTAGTATATCATCATTGTCTTGGATAACTTAATTACAAAAAAAGAGAATTTATTTGCTTATCAATTATGCCTGTCTCTTTGAAATATTAAATCAGACTTTAATAAAATAGGTAAAACTGACATTATGTAATCTTTAGGAGATAGTTTACATTAGCTTTTTGTTCTTACAATATTACATAGGTCAGCTTAATGAAATGGTCAGCTGTTACAATACGTAAGGCAAATGTGTAATATCATGCACACTTGGTCCTCCTGGATGTTTTTAGTTTAAGCACTAATATCATGCACAGTGTATTACAGTGTAATGGATCAGGGAAAACTTTAAGAGCTCACATTTTTTAAAATTTTGTCTTGTCAAAGATTCAACGGTTGCGCAGCATATACTTTGTAACTACCAAGATAGGGGAAAGGGATTACCATAAAAAGATATTTAATGGACGTGACCTCTATATGATCGTATAAGACTGAGTTTGCATGATTTGGTTTTTGTAAACTATTGAAGATCATTAAGATGTAGTTGGTAGAGCACAATTTTTTATCATTTTTTTCTATCTTCTCATTCTTTTCTTTTTTTGATGCACCCAGTGCTACTAGTTCTAGCTTTTTCCAGTATATAAACCATACAAAAATCAGAATATTAAACAGTAAGTTTACTTTGTACTTTCAGTGATAAGACCAGGAACACAGGCAGCCCAAGGATTGTCAGCCACTGATCTGGAAAAGAGAAAGAAGGTAGAAATAGACAATTTTATCTTACCTTCATTAGCAGGTCGTGGGAAGAAGTATCACTTTATCATTGGCAGCACAGGTTCCAACAGTGTTCTAATCACAGGAATCAGTTGGATGTATTTTGTTCATTAGTTCAGGTAGTAGAGAGTACACATCGTAAGTGAAGGAGCCCTGGTCTGGCAACACATTTTGGCTTTAATGAAGTTGCTAGAAGCATTGGGATCATGCAATATATCCCCATCATATTCATAAAGCACCCGACTTTCGGCCTTAGACATAGTTCTCTGTGATTACAAATAATGGAAACACGAGGACATGTCTTCCAAAGCAGGGAACGTATGTTACAAGATGCATCAGCTAAGAGGACTAGTCCGATCAAAAACCTGTCTAGAGTCAGGGAGTCAAACATCAGTCCAGTTGTGTGACATTAAAATACCTGTCTAGAGTCAGGGAGTCAAACATCAGTCCAGCTGTGTGACATTAAAATACCTGTCTAGAGTCAGGGCGTCAAACATCAGTCCAGTTGTGTGACATTAAAATACCTGTCTAGAGTCAGGGAGTCAAACATCAGTCCAGCTGTGTGACATTAAAATACCTGTCTAGAGTCAGGGAGTCAAACATCAGTCCAGCTGTGTGACATTAAAATACCTGTCTAGAGTCAGGGCATCAACATTAGTCCATCTGTGTGACATTAAAATGCCTGTCTAGAGTCAGGGCGTTAAACATCAGTCTAGTTGTGTGACATTAAAATACCTGTCTAGAGTCAGGGAGTCAAACATCAGTCCAGCTGTGTGACATTAAAATACCTGTCTAGAGTCAGGGAGTCAAACATCAGTCCAGTTGTGTGACATTAAAATACCTGTCTAGAGTCAAGGAGTCAAACATCAGTCCATAAGAATGACATTAAAATACCTGTCTAGAGTCAGGGCGTCAAACATCAGTCCAGTTGTGTGACATTAAAATACCTGTCTAGAGTCAAGGAGTCAAACATCAGTCCATAAGAATGACATTAAAATACCTGTCTAAAGTCAGGGGGTTAAACATCAGTCCAGTTGTGTGACATTAAAATACCTGTCTAGAGTCAGGGAGTCAAACATTAGTCCAGTTGTGTGACATTAAAATACCTGTCTAGAGTCAAGGAGTCAAACATCAGTCCAGCTGTGTGACATTAAAATGCCTGTCTAGAGTCAGGGGGTTAAACATCAGTCCAGTTGTGTGACAATAAAATGCCTGTCTAGAGTCAGGGAGTCAAACATCAGTCCAGCTGTGTGACATTAAAATATCTGTCTAGTGTCACGGAGTCAAACATCAGTCCAGCTGTGTGACATTAAAATACCTGTCTAGTGTCAGGGAGTTAAACATCAGTCCAGCTGTGTGACATTAAAATACCTGTCTAGAGTCAGGGAGTCAAACATCAGTCCAGCTGTGTGACATTAAGATCTTGTATTATTGTTTCAAGCTGTTAAAAATCCAACACTGTTAATGCTAGATTATGCATTTCTTTAGTAACAGTAACTTCATATGTTCTAATTAGGGCATCTCATTTCTTGGAGACTTAATATTTGTTCATGTTAAAAAAAACATACATCTTTGTTTCCTCAAATGCCATACTTTGGAAATAGAATATTCACAACCATGACAAAAATACTACAATTTCTTACCAGTAGACACATGTAAAGTTAAATGGTGGAAAAACTCTAATTTGACTGTTTTGGTCAATTCAAATGTTTAAATTTAAATTATAAAAATTAATTACATTGGAAATATCATACTTTGTTAATGTCCATCTCCTTCAGTTACATTCCTCAGTCACATTAAAATAAGCTTACTATCTTCTGAATCCATGCCTCCCAAAAAGATGAAATGCAATAACAATTTCCAATTACTTTCTTATCCACCACTTGCTGTCACTAGTTTTATGCTTTCGCTACAGCGCCGACAACATTGTAAGGTGGACCTCACAAAAATCCTGTATTAGCTCTGGTTTTCATCCATCCATCACCAGATTGGGGTGTGGGTGTAGAAGGGATTTTACTACAGGTTGTATACATTAATTTTTTTTTACCAATTTTTTTATTTGAATTTGTCATTTCATGGGCATTGTTTATCCTGACTTTATTCTCTAACACGGGTATTGCTGATGTATGTTCATGTTATTATTTGCTCATTTTGTTTTTACAAGCTTGTTAGTAATGGGCATTATTATTATGATTGAAGAACATATTTTGGTTGTTAATTTGTGAACAATGACAATGAAATGTCTCAAATTTAAAATGTTTAAGACCAATGATGACACACAACTTTCCTGCACAAAATTAACTTTGGGATATTTGATAACTGCCCTGTACAAGAGTGTTAAAAATAGGAAACTGTCCAAGTCTTACATTAGGTAGTTGGACTTAACTAAATAAGTATTGAACCACAAACTGCCCACCTTCATCTCTAGTTCTTTGCCCAGCAGCTGAGGCCATGAATGCAATGCACTTTCGTTTCATTGGAATGGGTTATGGGCCTTTTTCTACCCACTCCTGGTTTTAGTACTGAAAATAATATAGAAGTTGAAGAGCGAGAACTGCAGACTGAATTTCTTTGGACCATCACAGATAGATAAAGACCTAGGACCTCAATCCACTTGATGGAGTCCCAGCCAGACTGAATCTTCCTGAAAATGATCACAGATATTCAATCTCATCCAGATTCTTCTGTGACAATTTTGTTAGTGGATCCTTCTGAAGGAAAGAATTTAAGCCTTCAGTGTGGAGAAAATCTCACGAGTAAGAAGGCCCACCACCTTGAAGGCACATGAGGAAAAGTGGCATATATTCAGGGACTGGTGTTATGTCAGCAACATATTGAGTTCTTAAATCCTGCACAAAAGTTGGCCACATTTACCATCAAAGGCTACCACTCCATGATATCTAACACTTTCAGCCATCATGACAGAGGGATATTGCTTATGTCTGTGGGTTTCACATGAATTTAAAGCACATGATGGCTGATTAATGTGCAGACGTCTTCAGTAGCTTGTCATCACTCTCTCTACTGAACAAAAAGTCATGTTAACATGGGGTTTTCACTAGAAGACTCCTTATAATGTCTTGTTGGTCCTAAAAGAAAATGGCAATGCTTGGTCATCTAAAAAATATTGCAATCACTGCTTTACCTGAAAGAATGGTCATATTGACATGGGTTTTTCACTTCTTATATCTGGTTGGTCTTAAATGAAAAAGGACGCCAATCTGACATCTACAAGCAGCCATCAGATCATGTTACTTCTCTTCTTCCTGTATGGAAAGTTATATCAGCAAAAGATATCACCAGAACATTTGACTTTTCAGTTTGTTTTTAATGAAAATGGTTCCACATCGACATAAATATGGCTTTGTTTGATTGTCTATTTGGTTCCTATTGAAAATGATATCACATGGACATAACTATGGCTTTGTTTGATCGTCTTGTTGGTTTTTAATGAAAATGGTTCCACATGGACATAAATATGGCTTTATTTGATTGTCTAGTTGGTTTTTAATGAAAATGGTTTCACTTTGATATAAATATGGCTTTATTTGATCGTCTTGTTGGTTTTTAATGAAAATGGTTCCACTTGGACATAAATATGGCTTTGTTTAATTGTCTTGTTGGTTTTTAATGAAAATGGTTCCACATGGACATAAATATGTCTTTGCTTGATTGTCTTGTTGGTTCTTAATGAAAATGGTTCCACTTGGACATAAATATGGCTTTGTTTGATTGTCTTGTTGGTTTTTAGTGAAAATGGTTCCACTTGGACATAAATATGTCTTTGTTTAATTGTCTTGTTGGTTTTTAATGAAAATGGTTCCACTTGGACATAAATATGTCTTTGTTTAATTGTCTTGTTGGTTTTTAATGAAAATGGTTCCACTTGGACATAAATATGGCTTTGTTTGATTGTCTTGTTGGTTGTTAATGAAAATGGTTCCACTTGGACATAAATATGGCTTTGTTTGATTGTCTTGTTGGTTGTTAATGAAAATGGTTCCACTTGGACATAAATATGGCTTTGTTTGATTGTCTTGTTGGTTGTTAATGAAAATGGTTCCACTTGGACATAAATATGGCTTTGTTTGATTGTCTTGTTGGTTATTAATGAAAATGGTTCCACATGGACATAAATATGGCTTTGTTTGATTGTCTTGTTGGTTGTTAATGAAAATGGTTTCACATGAACATAAATATTACTGTTTTGATTGTCTAGTTGGTTGTCAAGGAAAATGGTTCCACATTGATATAAATTGGCTTTGTTTTATTGTCTTGTAGCTTCTTAATTAAAATGATTACTTTTGGGCATAAATATGACAGTTTTGATTGTCTAGTTGGTTGTCAAGGAAAATGGTTCCACATCGGAATAAATTTGGCTGCCACTAAGACCCTCTTGAAAATTGTTGTCACTACTTTTGAATAGATTGTCAGAGGAAGACGAGTCTTCTTCTAAAATATTTCTTTTGTCTTGTTGTCTGAATTGAACATGGTACAGATTTCAGATCCAATGTAGCTGTCACAGCAGCTTTCTTGAAATCTTGTAGTTGCTTATTTTGCTGAACAGAAAATCATTTCAGCATAAGGTTTTCAGCAGAAGTCTTCTTATGATGTCTAATTGGTTCTAAATGAAAACTTGCCACCACAGCAGTCTTCTTAAAAATCTTGTCATTTCTTCTTTAAATATGTTACTCAATCATTATACCTTTAGAGATCTACTACTACCTCTCAGATAACACTTTTAGGTGTAAAAAGCTACAAAAAGTTATCTGCCCACCTAGGCTAGGTGGAATTGGTCAGATTGATCTACAGGGATTGGTGGCAAAGCCTTTGAATATGTCAATTACTACTTGCCAAGATGCATGCTGTCCTCAAGAGAGATCTGGCAAAATCCTTTACCAAGTTTCTGGAAGTTCTACATTTACAAGTTGTATGAGACTTCACTCCAAAAGGAAAATGCACACCATATATTTTTCCAACTTTTCTTTGTTCCTATGATGACTAATTTCTACCTTTACAATTTTATAACACATTGCCATCATCACACTCCTAATATTATTTACATGCTTGCTACAGGTAGTATTGTTAATTGATATTATATATGGATGTTTTATTGCTTTCATTAGACCGTCTGCTAGCACTACCTTCCAGGTTAAACCTTATAAGGTATAGCTCCATACCATAATTGTATTTATAAGACAGGTACAAAGCTGACCATGTTTACATGTTCTGCTCTATTTGTCTTAAAGATTTCACTAGGGGTAAAACTAGATACAAACTTTGCAAATATTAGACAAATGATGCTGATAAGCACCCAACTTGTGTTGTATATTCTAGCTGTGAAACTATTGACGTGTGAATTTTGTTCACCATGGCCTAAACATCAGTTGAATACTTTGCTTGGGGCAGTTAATTGGAAAAATCAGAAATGCAGAGCTAAGGACAAAGATATCTTAAGTACAGGATATTTTTGTGGATCAGGGATATGAAGAAAGAAATGTATGAGCATCAAAACACCAAAAACCTTCACATTCAAAGAATTTTGGCACCCCGTTCACTGCCAGGGGACTCGTCCTTATTGGCAATACTGATAGGCCAGTTAGGGTTCAGCTCTATATCTGTTGCTGAACAGTGAAAGAAATTTGAAGCTAAAATTACAATCTCGCACATCATATACATGGACTGGATACGTGGATTAAACATCACGTACTGCATCCCAACATTATGAACTGGGTGATGTCCTCCCCCAAAGATGGCCAATATCACTAGACTAGACCATACACAAGGATCACTAATGGCCATGATTACAAGAAATACATTGTAAGCAACCTGAAGATCGCCTGTTGTCCAGTATGTTGAATCCAACCCATATGACCAATTCCACAAATAATGCCTCACAAATGCTAGTACATTCATTGCCAAGATTGGTGCCTAAAATTCCAACAGATGTCATGTCACAATTTTCTCAAACTTTTTCCACTAAAAAGGATCCTTTAATAAGTAACCACTGGAAGTCACAGTATCAAATTCAGGGCACACCACAAATTCAGTGAGTGGCAGACATTGACACTCTTCACAAGCTATTTCTAGGGTAACACAAGATGTCAGACTCATCACCTACAGTCAAACAAATTGTTGCTTCTCAAGTTTCTTCATCATTACTATATGATGACACAGAAGACTTAGTCTTCCTAGCTTCAATTGAAGAAGTTTTCTGGCTTTTACCATCAAAGTGACTTCATCAAACACGTGGATCAGAGTTCTTGTATCAGTTGATATTCTGACTAAAAAGGAAGAATACAACTTCAAATTACATTTTCAGCTTGGCAGTGTTGTTACATTTTGGACTGTCTCCTCGTCAATTACAAGATCCTAGCATCAACTAACTATTGTTCTCACAAAAGTATCTGCCTTCAAACATTTAACAATGGTTCTACAAGTGCCATACACCAATATTGAAATGTACACCCCAGTATTCGACTGTGATATCAGAGCCTTGTGGATGACAAAGCCATATTCCATATGTATGGATTAGATATCTTTTAATGACACTAAGCTGTTGGTACGCAATGTGGTATCAATTGGCTCAAATTCCAACAGATATCACTTCACAATTTTCTCAAACTTTTGCCACTAAAAAGGATCCTTTAATCAGTGACCACTGTGGCAGACTTCCAACAGGTGGAACGTAGCTTAGCTACTCCCACTTCAAATTCCAGACAACGTATGGGAGTTTGTCTCCAGAGTGACCTGGCTATTGAACAGAGCTGCTAGCCAGTGCCATAATGGCAGGCACAAATTTAAAACTGGCAGAATGAAACACAGTGCTCTCTTCCTCTGCCTTCCTTAAGGATTATCATAAGGTCAAGCTGTGATCACAACTTGTATCTTTTAATCTCCTTTCTAATGGATAGATTGACAAAGTCCACAACAAGCCACCAAGCAGCAGTGCAGGCACATTCAGGGAAATTAACAAAACGAAGGCAGGGACTCACCTAGGACTCAAACCTCAGAGAAGAGCCAATATTGTTCACTATGACAGCCTCCATTTCCCAAAATATGGCATTATCTTCACTCCACCCTTACCACAGATATTGGAAAGGAAAGCTCAGAATCTTGCAGGATGGGACAAGATTTATCATGATGATCAATGGATTCAAAAAGGGACTCTACAACTCTGCTGTGGTTACTTATCTTAAATAGCAAAGCAGAAGAAAGTCCCCAGACCTTTACATCCTGGTGTGGGACTTTCTAAGGTGGTGTCTTCAATGACAAATCCCCATTCAAACTCCTCATATACTAGCAGATTTTTTGTCCTTTAACAATTAACTAATAAGACGGAATGGTTTCTCCATCTCTAGGTTTTCATTCAAATTTGTACCCAGTGGGACTGACCATTGGTGGTTTTATTTGTGAATACCAAACTTCCAAGCTTTGTCTCAGCAGTCCCTTGGGTAAGCCTGAGTAAGCAGTGCCCTAACAGACTGAACATTTGCCCTCCAACACTTCACATTCCAATGGAGACACAGAAAGCAGGAAAATGATGGTGTTGCCTGATCCAGATTGTACCACTCAGATGGGGGAAGTAGTGGATCATTGACCTCATCATTTTTGGTACTGAAGTCCCCTGATAAATCTAGGGCTGAAGTGTCCAGAGTTGAAAGTAATTTCATAACAAATACCTGGTTACCCATGGATTGGAGCCTGTTCTTGCCAATGAAAATGGTTCCAGTCAGGAGTGAAACTGACCCACCTTGTCGCAACTGCATGTAGTTCAGTTCCACTGATAGGTAATGTATTTCACTGATTCTGCCTACCCATGATAGATTCCTCTTTGGGCACAAAGCCAGTGTTTTTGGTCGTGTAAGTTGCAAAGAAGGTTTGTTTTGTCTGATATCCTCTCTTCCATGATGTTGTCAGTGATCATGAGCAGAAACATTTTATTGTACTTTATATTCAAGGAGCCTGAGAAGGTAGTCTCACTATTTGAGGTATGGATGCCTCAGATGTATGACATTTCTTTGATAATACTTAACCAGTCATAATACATTCTCCCATTCTCCTCCCAGTTACATCTATGTAGAGCATTCCACTCCAGTTGTAACTGAGATATTAATGGGATTTGCTGCCATGCCATGTTTCATGGGGAGATCACTTTGACTGACTGATGCCTAGATGGGCAGATAACTTTTAGCCCCCATTATTTAGCTCAAAATGTTATCAGGGAGCATTTAATTTGGAAGGTAGTAGTAGTTTTCCTAAGTTATTATTATCGGGTAAATATCATTGATGAAACATTTTCTTAAAAAAAAAATTGTTTTCTACACATCCTGAATGTAAAGTCAAATCAGCATGAGGTTTTCACAGGACTTCTGTAGGTGTCTGAATGGTCCAAAATAAAAATAGTGTCGATCTGATATTAATATGGTTTAATATCACAGTGGCCATCTAGAAAGTCTTATCACTACTTATTATATTGTTTAGTTGTTACTATTGAAAATGGTACTATGGCAGCCATCTTGAAATTTTTATATTTGCTGCTCCACCTAAATGGACTGTCATGGGAACATCATGTTTTCATCAGAAGACTAATTATGATATTTAGTGGGCCCGGAATAAACCTGGTGCTGATCTGACTCAGATATGCTACCAAAATGAATCTAATTTTGTTGTGAGGATGGTCATATCACTAGAAGCCTTCTGATTGGTCTAAATGAAAATAGTGCTGATCTTGTATACAATATGGCTGTAGAAGTTAGAACAAAAATTTTCATGAGGCATTATATACAATAATCTTTTTACCTTGAATCCTTAAGAAAGCAGTTGTATCTTCATTGATTATGAGATGACAAAAATGCTTAAATAGCTTGGGTATTTTCAGCTCAGTTTTGCCAGTTTGATAAAAATTCTCTAATTAGCAATCTTTGTCTATACATTTTTGCAGTCACAAAATTAAAAGACATTCCACTATGGTAAAAAGTTCAAAATAAAACGGCATTAAATCTTCTCACAATTAGAAGAAGAAAATTTTAAAAATTATAGCAGTGCAATTGAATTTTAAAAAGTTATAGTAGTGCAACTTACTTTAGTATGTTCTTACTTTTATTTTTTGCAAATTAACTCGTATTATTCTTGTTTTCAGGTGGAAACATTAAAGAGAATAAAACTAAAGAATCTTAATATTTTCATATCACCTTTGCGTCTTTGTGTACGGAATATTCCTGTCCAGGTGGAGGACAAAGAACTTAGGGAAATATTCTGGAAGGCTGCAGGTGATAAGAAGGCCAAAATTAAAGAGGTTTGTATGACAAGTACAAGCTCTGACTCAGCTTTTAATTTCCTAAGTTTGACTAATATGATCTTTAAATAACCCTGAGGCATAATAAATCCTTTTCATTATGGCTCAAACTTTAAGTGTATTATGTAGTCTGAGTTTCCACATACTGGCTAGTGACAGATTTATTGGCTAGTGACAGATTTATTTGCTGTCATGAGTAATTTTTTTCTATGTGCTGGCTAGTGACAGATTTATTTGCTGTCATGAGTCAGTATTTCCATGTACTAGCTAGTGACATTTATTTGCTGTGACAAGTCAGTATTTCCACATACTGGCTAGAGACAGATTTATTTGCTGTGACAAGTCAGTATTTCCACATACTGGCTAGAGACAGATTTAATTGCTGTGACAAGTCAGTATTTCCACATACTGACTAGTGACAGATTTATTTGCTGTGATGAGTCATTATTTCTAAATACTGACTAGTGACAGATTTATTTGCTGTGATGAGTCATTATTTCTAAATACTGACTAGTGACAGATTTATTTGCTGTGATGAGTCATTATTTTTCTTTTCAAAACTAATTACATGCATTAAGGGGTCTTTGGCGAGTCTCAATCAGCTTCCTTATTACTTTGTTAATTCAGCTACCATTGGAGCAGATATGCAGAGTTTGAATACTTCCTTTCATAGTTACAGAGTCCTGGGAAGTCTGATATCTCAATAGCATAACTAGCTGGGAAATGGTTGTCATTTGTTGATTTGAAATATAATTTTAACAATACTCAAGCTCCTTGTGAATTTGCTGTGGAGCCACTTATTCATGGCTGCTTAAGTTTCATTTGTTGTTGGTTTTAGCTTCTTGGTTAGTTTTTTGGTGTTTTAAAAGTGTTTTAGCTCATGATAGGTCATACAAGGCAGTCTATGTACCCACATGAAGCTACAGGTAGACTTTCTTAATGTACACATTGATCAGGCGAAGATTCAAACACGCACATAGATATCTGTGAGTGATCTGTAACAGCAAGTGCTTTAGACCTCTTAGCCACCTAGGGTTACATGAGGCCCTGAGTGGCCGAGTGGTCTAAAGCGCTGTCTGTTCTGGATCATTGCCATCTCACCTGTCTGCGTGGGTTCGAGTCTAGGATTCGGCGAATGTGGATATATGAGAAAGCTTGTCAGTGGCTTCTTGTGGGTCGGAGGTTCTTTCCGGTGATTTCCTGGTTTCTTCCTCCACCATTAATACTGACCACCATGAATTGCCTATCTTGTGCTGAAAAATGGTGTTAAGCCCAAAAACGACAACAACAACCTAAGGTTACAGATTGTTTTAACGACATATTTACTAGAATTGCTTTTGTTCCGACCTTACATTTATTATTAGATAATTTTATCAGTTGTGATACTGTAAATCAGGGGTCTCAAACACATGGCATGTCAAGCTGTAACCTGTGGTTCACAAATGATTGGTGTCACAAGGTGTCATGAGAGATAACAGAGGTGGGATGGCCCTTAGACCATTGAAAAAGCACTCATTTGGCACTCAGGGTGGTTTGACTTTGAGACCCCTGCTGTAAATAATGCATTTTTAATAAGCTTAAAATTTTTCACAATTTAAGAAAGAAAAAAAAAATTTAAATATTTAAAGTAATGGCTCTAATCCAGCACAGAATATATTTAGTCCATCGTCAATTTGGGACATTGGTTTCATCGTAAATATAGAATATACTAGATTTGCACAAATGTTATTGCCGCTGCAATTGCAGGGAATAAACTTAAGTAATTATCCTTCATTAACTTTATCTGTACTATTATAAAATTCCCTTATCAATAAGTTGGGGAAATATAAACCTTTAATTATATGTAATTGTTCTTTATTATCATTATCTGTACTATAATAAAATGCCCTATTCAATAAGCAGGGAATATAAAACTTTAATTAGACTTAATTGTCCTTTATTATCATTATCTGTACTTTAATAAATGCCCTTTCAATAAGTGGGGGAAATGTAACCTGTAATTTGCTGTTTAAAATTTTAGGTACACTAATTTATTATTGTGCAGTTTTTGATACAAGAAAACATAAGAATGTAAAAGATGAGTAATATATTTATAATTTTAATGGTAATTTTTAAATTGATGATTACTTCAGTGCCGGATAATGCGAGACATTACACGCGTCAATTCAGCTGGGAAGGCCAAGTCCAGAGGATATGCCTTCGTCACTTTCACAGAACACCATCATGCTCTTACAGCGCTACAAACTACTAACAACAACCCTGAGATTTTTGGGGAACATAAGGTATTCTATTCTCTCTCTATGTGTCTCTGTGACTTTGTCCAAGTTTTCTTCATTGTCATGAAATTTTGTTTGTCTTGTACTCTTTGGCATAAAAGGATCATCCTTCCTTTGCCTATAACATGCTCTTAAATCTCTGTTATGCATCCAGAAAATAAACTTTCTTGTGATCTTTACTCCAAATATAAATTAATCAGATGAAATTTTAGAGGGTTGTATATCCATGACAGGCAAGGAAATGTAAGAAATAATTTGCCTTGCCAGATGCTGATGCCTCACACATGGCAGCCCTTCACATGGCAGCCCTTATCAAGATGCTGCCTGGTTCTCGTATATTGTACCATCTTTTATTTGCCATCACAGTGTGAAATTTAAACCTCCAAGTATCTTGAAATTATGTAGTGAAAGGGATTATGTTTGGGCCATTAGGGTCAATAAACAAGCCCTTTGTACCTATTCAGATAGCAACTAATTGCAGATTATAAATGGACATTTGAAAAGCATGCAAAAAGTCCCCATTTATTTTAGAAAATGCTGTTGCTGCTTCTGGGTACTCTGGAAAACACCTAGATGAGTGGATTTTCTTTTGCAGCTATTTGAACCCTAGATCCACTTTTTTCCAGACTGGTTCCTAACTTATAACTAAGCTTTCACTAGTCATAAATTGACCTGGGATTGGTACTTTTCTCTATATGATATCAATAAAGTTTTCTATATCTGTGGATGTTGCTTTTTGTTGTTTTGTTTTTAAATGCTTGAAAGTTGACATAAATGCTGGAGAATACAGGTACAAATCCATTATAACATGATGCTTGTGGTCAAAGGAATAACATTGCAATATAAGCAAAATTATGTTAACAAATTTTTTTGAAAATCTTCTTTATAGAAAATGTGCATTGAAATTTCAATGTCAGTTTTAACTAACCTCTTGATCTAACTAACCTTTTATCATTTGTTTTGTTCACCAAGTTTCAGACATAAAATATACTTCAGTTTTGAATTGTAAATATGCCAATATAGTGGAAATGGTACACAATGAAGTTAAGGCAACAATAAATACATTGATGATATTAAAAATCTGCTAGGAATAAGAATAACTGGTGTTTCGAGAGCATGTAGTTAGGATGTTAATGATAGAGGACACCATAAATTAACAATGGGAGTCATGCTACCATCATATTATATGCAGAATTGTGTTTCAACGGGTTTTACCTGTATTGTTTGTCAAAAAATGATTCCAGGTATCTCATTACATAACAAATAAAATTTACTTGGTGGGTAGTTTCATCTTAATGAGAACCACTCTGGTGGCCTAGTGGTTAGAGCATCTGCCTCGGATGCAGGAGGTTGCAACTTTGAACCCCAGCCAAGTCATACTTCTAAAATATGGTACTAACAGCTGCCCCGCTTGGCGCTCAGCATTAAGAGGTCATTGTTGAGACTGGTTAACCTGCTGTCAGGATAATGTGACTTGGTGGGACATCATGATACCCAAGTGCTAGACATCACTATAGACAGTCACTCTGCAGATATTGTAGCAATATGACTGAAAATATTTTAAAGCTACATTAAAAAATCCAAATCACACACAAAATCATCTTACGGAGATCTATTAAGAATTAGGTTCTTATGACCCACATTTTATGTTTCACTGACATCAGTGAAATTAAGTGTTGTGTTTAATCTTTTCTCCAACACTGTGATTCATATTATCTTGAACTAAAGGGATTACATTGAAAACTCATTAAAAAGTACTTGTATGAATGTATCATTAGGAATACAAGTATGAAAATTGATAGAACCATGAATACATTTGAATTGTTATTAGTTCAACAACACAAGCTTAGACCAAACATTTTGGATGCTTATATTAAGGGCTAGGAAGAATTCTATCAAATTGGCTGTCAAATTGTCAAAAGTCACTTGCTCAACACAATAACATTTGTTGAACATCACATATCTGGACAAAGCTTTGTAAAAGGCTTCCACCTGGGTACAATAGGTTGGTTCCTGGCCTTTATGTAGCTGCCATCCATATTGGACCGCGTGCTATCAAATCTGCTATTTTAAAATGGTGGTAGACTGGCCTATGAAATTTGAATTAGTAGGTAACAGAATGAATACAGTATGATTCTCATTGGTACAAGGAAAGATGTTTCAAAGACATGTTTGTTTATACTTTATTAAAGTAAAATGAAATTTTTATATCACATGTTTCAAGTTATGAATTATAAAAACTGCACATTAATTGGATGCATAGAATAATTATGCTAAACTAAAGATTAAAGTGGATAGCATGTTTAATAACAACATTACCTCATTTGTGTAAAATTTTGGATTTGCTTACTGGAATAAACTTTATAACATTTGGATGCTTTTAAATGAATTAAATGTCTTTTGCAATATAGTGACCAGGCTGGGAGCAACTACGGCAATACCTTCCACTCACCTGTAATGTTTAAATAATTAAAAGAGATCAGAATGTAGCTAAATGGTACAATTTTTCATACAATTACCAATAATGTGAATTCATAAGTTTTTGTTCCAGATAAGATATTCAGTCTTTACCATTTCCACCATTCTGCTCTTAAAGTATATTTATTTTGCTTAAATTTCTTGAATAGGTTTATCATTTTTAATCAGTGCCAGTGAATGGACAGAACTTTATCAAAAAATATAAATGAACCAAAGCTCAATAAGTCTGATTGTTTTTAAGCAAATAATATTTCTTATTATTCCTGTTATAAACAGCATGACAAAAAAAAACCTTCAGCATTTGAAATCTTAAATGTTTTTGTTGAAATTTCAATGTGGACATCCAATGTTGACTGAATTTAGGACATGTAAGGATCGTTGTGTCATTATTTTATGTACTTTGTGTGCTACATTTATACAGTTTTTACCAAACGAAACCTAAACTGCTCTGGTGGTCTAGTGGTCAGAGTGTCTGCTTTGGATGCAAGAAGTCCTGGATTCAAACCCCAGCCAAGACATGCCAAAAAATTATAAAAATTGTACTAACATAGGTTAGTTTTAGGACTGGTCGTCTTGGGTTCAGGATAATGTGACTGGGTGGGACATGATGCTGCATGTCTGCAGCATGATGCCCCAGTAATAGACATTACTATAAACTGCCACACTGCGGACATCATAATGATATAAGTGAAAAATTGTTAAAGCTACATTAAAAATCCAAATCACACAGATGCACACACACAGACAGACACACACTCACATACACACACACACAGAAAAGAACCTTGTTTAAAGATTCCAGCATATCTTGTATCACCAAGCTTTACAGTTATACAAATATTTTACAGTTCCAGATAACCTAATTTAAATATAAATTAATTGCCAAAAATAATCAAAACCCAGGAACGTGCTACCTTCCTGTTATTTCTTTTTCTCTTCTTGGACTTGTGGATTTAATTTTATTTGCCATTTCCCACAGTCTAAGAAAAAGTTCAACTGAGTAAAAGACAAAAGAATATAGCAAGTAAATATTAGAGTAGTACATCATATACTGAAATCTTTACAAAATAATTAAATTTAAATGAACAAAATGAAGTTATATGTTTATATCAGTGAGGGAAAGTAATTAAAAAAGCACTGAAAGTTCAGGAATTAATTCAGATTATCTTGGTGAGGAAACCAATCTTAAGCCTGAAATGCCACTGAGTGATAAACAACGACATAAGGCACATTTACTGTGTGGTCCAGATATCTGAATCAGCCTGCTAATTATTTTAAATGAAGGATTGTTTAGTTCATTGAGCAGGCTGTTCCAGACTCTGTGATTTCTTTTCATGGCAGATAGCTATTTTAACACACTGTCAATTACCATTACTACAGGAAATAGATAACATGCTTGTAATAAGTAATTATAGTTGAAGGGAAATAATGTTTTTGATCTTAAAATTTTTATACATTGGCTTTGAGAAGTTTAATATGTAATTTTTGAAAATAATGTAAAAATAAAAATTTTACTTGAGTATAGTACTATACTTGTGGAGATAATTTAGACTGTGATGAACTTTAATCTTACAAAATTGTTTTTAATTAACTAATTAGACAATAATTAAAACATGAATAAAGATCTTGTGACATGTATTAATTGCAGTCATACTTAATGGTAAGGAGAAAAGGATAAGGCCAATGGACCATCATTATATTGGTGGGTTATGCATTTTGTAATTTACCATAATAATGGGAACTTCACATTTGTTTGGCCCCATGAAACACTTTCTATGAAGAATAAATGAACACTTTTTAATGTGGTTATTTTCAAAGAAGTTGTTTACTCAAAAATCTTTTCAAAACCACTGACCTCATCAGGGGGGATGTTTGGAACATGTTTCATTCTGTTTAGATACTAAATTCACAATGTTTATCTCACTTGCTGCAGAAGCAATAGTTATTCATGAAAGCAATAGCTGATTGTGACTCATGCAGCAACATGATCAACTTTCATCAGTTATTAGGTTGAAATAATTGTACTTCACTCTTTAGCCAAGCTAGGCTATATCAGAAATTTAGATGCTGGTAACTCTGTATATATGTATAAATTTTGCACAACTGTTTAAAATTTAAATTGAGACTTGTTAGGGTTTATTTTTTTTTGCCAGGAATGGTTAACCAATAGTAACATATGGTGGAGAATTAAAATGGAAAAGCATGTTTTGTAATTCATATGTAATATGTCAATAAGCTGGCCATTACAGCATTCTTTCTAGTTTCATTTAGCAACATTTTGAATTTGATTCTAATTTTTAAACCAAAAACTTATCCGTTCAAAAAAAAATTCTTCAGGTATATCAGTTGCCATGCATATGTAGATGGCTTCATTAGATTTTGTGTTGTTATAGTAACAGTGTACATAAATATAGATACTTCTATGCACAGTTTTTTTCCCTTTTACATGCAAAGTCAGGGATTTGTGTGCCACTTTACTAACAACATTCCCTTTACTTCACCTTGCTAAATTTTATGATTCATGCAAAATTTGTTTAAATTCTTGTCATTCGAAAGCTGTGATGCACAAGATCTCCCTCAAGTCAGTTTCAGTTAATGTATATGAAAATGCACTCTGCACAGTACAATTTTATTCAGCTGTTCACCTGTAAAGTGTTGTCACAACATAAAACTAATTGGTAGAAATATTGTAGCATTTGTTGTAATGTGTATTTTTATTAAATGTTTACACATCTAGTTTCCTGATCTTATGAATGGTTGTTGAACTAAATTTGATTGGCATATTGGGCCCCATAACAAGTATCTTGCTATAGTTTGAACCTTGCATGACACAAGGTTCGAGTGAAGACCCAAACTGGCTGATTCCCAGCTTGATTCATCTTTAGATGACTATTTCATTAGCAAATACTGGCTTATTATTGTGATAAAGGCAATTTATTTTTAAAGTTAGGAAGTATATCCAATTATTGGTGCTGGGAAAGTGTTAATAGAGTGAGTTATTTTGAACCCAAAAATGGTGTTAGATGATGAGTCTTATGTACATGCTGGATGGACAAAAACAGATTGCATGCTGGTCAATCCTTCATTTGACTGGTAAGATTGCATCCTGGTCAGTCCTTCATTTGACTGGTAAGATTGCATGCTGGTCAGTCCTTCATTTGACTGGTAAGATTGCATGCTGGTCAATCCTTCATTTCACTGGTAGGATTGCATGCTGGTCAGTCCTTCATTTGATTGGTAAGATTGCATGCTGGTCAGTCCTTCATTTGACATAAGATTGCATGCTGGTCAGTCCTTCATTTGACTGGTAAGATTGCATGCTGGTCAGTCCATCATTTAACTGGTAAGATTGCATGCAAGTCAGTCCTTCATTTGACTGGTAAGATTGCATGCTGGTCAGTCCATCATTTAACTGGTAAGATTGCATGCCAGTCAGTCCTTCATTTGACTGGTAAGATTGCATGCTGGTCAGTCTTTCATTTGACTGGTAAGATTGCATGCTGGTCAGTCCTTCATTTGACTGGTAAGATTGCATGCTGGTCAGTCTTTCATTTGACTGGTAAGATTGCATGCTGGTCAGTCCTTCATTTGACTGGTAAGATTGCATGCTGGTCAGTCCTTCATTTGACTGGTAAGATTGCATGCTGGTCAGTCCTTCATTTGACTGGTAAGATTGCATGCTGGTCAGTCCTTCATTTGACTGGTAAGATTGCATGCTGGTCAGTCCTTCATTTGACTGGTATTTCAGAATCAGATGTAGAAAAAGCAGACAATTAAAACAGACAATTTAAAACACAGACAATTTAAAAGTAGAGTGCAGTTTTTGTCTCTTGTCACAATTTAGCCCTGTAGGTTAATCAAAAACTAAATTGAGAAATGAAGATATTTATTTGATCAATATAAGTCCTTTTGAACAAGCAGAGAGTGGCACTAATGGAGTTAAAATCCTAACACAGCATGGAAAGTAAATCTGGCATAGCAGTCAGTAGAGTGCTAATTCAAGTAAGTTAAACTTTGGCAGTCTCATGCTATTGAAATATCATATTTTGGATAAAATTTGGCAGTCTCATGCTATTGAAATATCATATTTTGGATAAAATTTGGCAGTCTCATGCTATTGAAATATCATATTTTGGTTAAACTTTGGCAGTCTCATGCTATTTTGGTTAAACTTTGGCAGTCTCATGCTATTGAAATATCATATTTTGGTTAAACTTTGGCAGTCTCATGCTATTGAAATATCATATGGTTAAACTTTGTAAATATTGAACTATGTCTATGTCTCTCTCTCTCTCTCTCTCTCTCTCTCTCTCTCTCTCTCTCTCTCTCTCTCTCTCTCTCTCTCTCTCTCTCTCTCTCTCTCTCTCTCTCTCTCTCTCTCTCTCTCACACACACACACACACAAACACACATCAGAAAAGTTTGGTTTGGTAAAAAAAAATTTTAAAAAAATCTATCAGGTTCTATCTTTTCCACCATAATCCTGAAATACTGAGTTTAATATAACTTCAACAATGACTATACTGTAAGTTTGATGAAGAAAATAGAATTTGGACATATTTCAAAAAGATTTGATGCAAGGATGTTCAGTCTTAGATTGTTAATCATCACAAGAAGTTTGGACACCTGTGAAAATAAATTTATTTGTGATCTTTGAACCAAATCAAGGTTAGGTGAAATTGTAGAGGGCAATACAACCATATCAGACAAAGAAACTGCTCTAAAAATCATCTGCTTTGACATATCTTTATAGTCCAGACATGGCAGTCCTTATCTTTATAGTCCAGACATGGCAGTCCTTATCTTTATAGTCCAGACATGGCAGTCCTTATCTTTATAGTACAGACATGGTAGTCCTTATCTTTATAGTCCAGACATGGCAGTCCTTATCTTTATAGTGCAGACATGGTAGTCCTTATCTTTATAGTCCAGACATGGTAGTCCTTATCTGGAGACTGACTGGTTGTTTATATTATATCATTGTCCTATTTATTCCTGGAAGGCAAAATGTAATATTTGAACCTCCACCTGTGATGAAAGATATTTGCAGGAGTCTGGAGGCTGAAAAAAAAGACCACATTTAAATTCAAATTGTAATGGATTCCAAAATATAAATAAAAAATTTAGAATCATTTAGAAGTCCCAGTTGGATTAGTTTTCATGGGAAAATTCAGTTCCCAGCCAACCAGATTTTTCTTGCAATGATGGGTCCAGATCCTTAGCACTCTGCCCCCCCCCTTGTTGTCTTAGTGGAATTGTTATTGCATTGGACAATGTATGCAGGTGGATAAGTACTTGAAACCTATTTCCAGCTATTTTCAGTCAGGTACCTGCTTACAACTCAGCAGTTGCAGCTGATACATACAGGTGTCACCTGCAAGATGTATTTGTATTAGTTAGGTGCAATAATAAAAAATTGACATATTGCCAAGTTTGGTTCATCTACTGCTAAATTCCTGTCAGTAATTATGTATTTAAAATTTTGATTGATTTTTAAAAAAAAATGTTTTTGCTGTTTGTGTGCAAATCATTTATATAATTGCACTTGGACAGTTTAATAGACTTGAGACTGTATAGACAATTGTGACTGTCACTGTGTAATATATACAGCTTCCAGTTAACAACTTAAAAGAGTTTTTGTTGCTGTCTTTTTATTATTTTGGTTTATCACAGAGCCACTGTGATTTTAAGCCAAACTTCACAAATATCAAACCTATGAACCTATCATGGATTCAAAGTTTTAATATAATAATACATCTTCCGCAGTCCCTGTCAGCATCTCTAGATAATGATCCTGGGGGTCATTGTGTGTGTGTGTTGTATGTGTTTGTGCATGCATGCATACATACACACAGACACACACACACACCCACATTGGATCTCTGGGATAAGGAGGAAAGCCAGATTAATAATATTTCTTTGCAAATGATCATCATATAAACAAGATATCTACTGAATATTTCAGTGCAGCAATTTAGGAGCAATTAATGGATGGACAGACATTATTTTAATGTAGTATGCATTTTGGTTTTAAGAAAAATGCATTTATAAAATGTATTTCACTTGATAGTAACTTTCGTTCATAGAGAGATCATTGCTCTTCTAAAAGAAAATCTTTGTGGATTAAGATTAAGACAGGCATGGTACACTTTTATTTAGTTATTATTAGAATAGTTATGAATTAGAATTGCAATTGTCATTAGAATAGTTATGAATTAGAATTGCAATTGCCATTAGAATAGTTATGAATTAGAATTAAATTGTCATTAGAATAGTTATGAATTAGAATTGCAATTGCCATTAGAATAGTTATGAATTAGAATTGCAATTGTCCTTAGAATAGTTATGAATTAGAATTGCAATTGTCATTAGAATAGTTATGAATTAGAATTGCAATTGCCATTAGAATAGTTATGAATTAGAATTGCAATTGTCATTAGAATAGTTATGAATTAGAATTGCAATTGTCCTTAGAATAGTTATGAATTAAAATTGCAATTGTCCTTAGAATAGTTATGAATTAGAATTGCAATTGTCATTAGAATAGTTATGAATTAGAATTGCAATTGCCATTAGAATAGTTATGAATTAGAATTGCAATTGTCATTAGAATAGTTATGAATTAGAATTGCAATTGTCCTTAGAATAGTTATGAATTAAAATTGCAATTGTCCTTAGAATAGTTATGAATTAGAATTGCAATTGTCATTAGAATAGTTATGAATTAGAATTGCAATTGCCATTAGAATAGTTATGAATTAGAATTGCAATTGTCATTAGAATAGTTATGAATTAGAATTGCAATTGTCCTTAGAATAGTTATGAATTAAAATTGCAATTGTCCTTAGAATAGTTATGAATTAGAATTGCAATTGTCATTAGAATAGTTATGAATTAGAATTGCAATTGCCATTAGAATAGTTATGAATTAGAATTGCAATTGTCATTAGAATAGTTATGAATTAGAATTGCAATTGCCATTAGAATAGTTATGAATTAGAATTGCAATTGTCATTAGAATAGTTATGAATTAGAATTGCAATTGTCATTAGAATAGTTATGAATTAGAATTGCAATTGTCATTAGAATAGTTATGAATTAGAATTGCAATTGTCATTAGAATAGTTATGAATTAGAATTGCAATTGCCATTAGAATAGTTATGAATTAGAATTGTAATTGTCATTAGAATTGCAATTGCCATTAGAATAGTTATGAATTAGAATTGCAATTGTCATTAGAATTGCAATTGTCCTTAGAATAGTTATGAATTAGAATTGCAATTGCCATTAGAATAGTTATGAATTAGAATTGCAATTGTCATTAGAATAATTATGAATTAGAATTGCAATTGTCATTAGAATAGTTATGAATTAGAATTGCAATTGCCATTAGAATAGTTATGAATTAGAATTGCAATTGCCATTAGAATAGTTATGAATTAGAATTGCAATTGCCATTAGAATAGTTATGAATTAGAATTGTAATTGCCATTAGAATAGTTATGAATTAGAATTGTAATTGCCATTAGAATAGTTATGAATTAGAATTGCAATTGCCATTAGAATAGTTATGAATTTAAATTGCAATTGTCATTAGAAAAATTATGAATTAGAATAGCAATTGCCATTAGAATAGTTATGAATTAGAATTGCAATTGCCATTAGAATAGTTATGAATTTAAATTGCAATTGTCATTAGAATAGTTATGAATTAGAATTGCAATTGCCATTAGAATAGTTATGAATTAGAATTGCAATTGCCATTAGAATAGTTATGAATTAGAATTGCAATTGTCATTAGAATAGTTATGAATTAGAATTGCAATTGTCATTAGAATAGTTATGAATTAGAATTGCAATTGCCATTAGAATAGTTATGAATTAGAATTGCAATTGTCATTAGAATTGCAATTGTCATTAGAATAGTTATGAATTAGAATTGCAATTGCCATTAGAATAGTTATGAATTAGAATTGCAATTGCCATTAGAATAGTTATGAATTAGAATTGCAATTGTCATTAGAATAGTTATGAATTAGAATTGCAATTGTCATTAGAATAGTTATGAATTAGAATTGCAATTGCCATTAGAATAGTTATGAATTAGAATTGCAATTGCCATTAGAATAGTTATGAATTAGAATTACAATTGCCATTAGAATAGTTATGAATTAGAATTGCAATTGCCATTAGAATAGTTATGAATTAGAATGGAAATTGAAATAAGAATAGCATTATAATGGCTTTCTGATGTATGTTTGTCTGCATATTGAGAGATTAAACTTTGTTTTTTAAAGATATTACTTTTATGATCCTATAGATTAGTCATTTTGATGGGAATTTCTTGTTTACTGAAACTTGGTAATACCATCCACCTGCATTTATTCTTTCTATATTAAGAGTAGGGCTGCACAGAAGTAAACATGTACCGTATATACTTGTTTATAAGTCAAGTTAACTGCAAACAACATAGATCCTGATCTTCCACCACATAATGTGGTAGCAGTTCAAAGTCTGTATTATAGTAGTTACTCTTGGCAAACTGCAGAGGCTATGATCTGCTGGTGCAATTTGCAGATCCAAATCTATGCAGTTAAATCCAAGGCACATACAAACACAGATGAAAAATCAGGATCAGGGTCAGCAGTATAATGATGCCATTGATGTGTTTTCAAATTGATTATTTGCCATACATTATTGTGGGATCCCAATGCAAGCAGTAAGGGCTCTGATCTGCCATTACATAATGCAATTTTAGGATTTACCACCACTATATAGCCAGTATTGTACTGACTTGCAGTTAAACCACATACATAGCTGCTCCATTTGTTGGGACTAATTGGTAGAACAAACAGTATAGTATATAATTAGCCATGATGGCATGTGGGGGTCTATATTACTTTGCAGTGTATAATTTGCCATTTCGTTTTATGATGGCATGTGGGGGTTGATATTATTTTGCATTTGGATCTACCTTGTACATAAATATATATGTTAGGATTAAAACTGTTGGCATAAGTATGTGCTTTATCTACTCATGCATACATCCAAATGCAAAACAGTCTAGATGCACATACTGTCATATCTGGGTCTGTGCTGTGAACTATTTTTAGGATATCAAACTAGCTATAATAAACTTTGATCCCCTGATACCTTATATATTCACATGACCAACACCACTTGCAAACTGCACATTTCCAAATCTGCTGGTGCATTATATGCCATCAGACCTGGATCTGTGCAGTTTGTTAGGAGTAGTCAGTAGATAAACCATCATAGACCCTGATCTGCAGGAGCATTATATTATGGCAAATTAGGATCTATGTTTACAGTTGGACTCAACTTATAGGTGAGTATAGATGGTACAGTTGTAAAAGGGTGTATAGGTTATAGCTTGTTTAATCATTAACAGGTGTAAGATAGGTTTAGAGTACAACTCTGGAGGAAAACAAAAGTTGAAGTATGGCTTTATTTTGATTGTACTTATCACTCTAGAGGTTTCTATCAGTGTGGGCTAGTGCATTAACCTAATGCTTAAAACAGATAAACTGCCATAGGTATAACACTGCTATCAGCTTCATTTGTAAGAAGAAAGTAGTGATTTTCTTGAAACATTTAATTTTGTTGTTTTATGAAAAAAGAGCTCAAGTAGTTTTTTTTTAGTGCCATGGCAATTGAAGTAAAGTGGTTTGCCCAAGGACATAGTCCTTGGTAGCCAACCCATGCTGTTTCAATTGTAGGATTCCAACATAACCCGTTTTTGATGTGTATCTGGAACAGATACACTGAGTTGCTGCAGCTTTTACCTCCATTATCACCTCTTAAGACTGATAAGAGGGTATGTCTTTTTTATTCTGTGTGAATTCATTAAAATTATATGCATTACTTAGAACATACAGGTTTTCTTGTATATGTGGAAATTGATGTTTCTGTTTCCTTAATGAAATATTTTAAGAAACTTAACACCCTATATTTGGCATTACACTCTCATGAAAGTCACCCCATCATTCCTTTTGAAAACCATCACCATTTTATATGCAAGAAGCAAATATTCTCTGTAAACATTCAAGTGCATCAAGTGAAAACAATGATTGTTTTTTGTTAGTGTTACTTAAGTACTTGATAGACTTGATGGATTTGAAATGTAAGATTGTGAAAGAATAACAGCATTTTATTTGGGCTGGCTACTAGGTTACAATGCTAAATTATAAACAGAATATTAGTACCAATGACAATATGGTGTCGTCCAAAACTTGTTGGTAAATTCCTTTACCAGAGCAGTATGAAATGGCCACACACACTATTATATTGTGGGTTTGTTTAGCTTGACTGGTTATAGATCATGAGATTTTATGAAATGGCCTTTTTCTGTCATCTGTCCACAAGTACAAGTTTGTTATTGCAAATCTTCCTAAATTTCTTGTGATCCTAAATGAAAATGGTTTCTCTTAGACACCAGTATGGCTGCCACAATAGCCATCTTATTATTGCTATTCTTCAGTGGATGTCATATGTACATGAGGTTTTCACTAAGACTAGATAGAATGTCTTGTTGGTCCTAACTGAAAATGATGTCCAGTGTACCTACCATAGCAGCCATCTTGAAAATCTTATCATTTCTTTTCAGAACAGAAAGTCAGCAGAAGACTTTTCATGGTGTCTATTTGATCCTAAATAAAAACAGTTTAACACAGGCATCCAATATGGCTGCCACAGTTCATCATCATCATCAGTCTCATAGTCTGGTAGACCGTTGGTGTACCTCATGAGACCAGACAGCCATCTTCCTCCATTCCTCTCGTTTTTCCATCATTCTCAGTGTTTCACTCAGTGTCAAGTCTGTCCACTCGTAAATGTTGTCTTCCCACCTCTTTATCTGCCTGCCTGCCTCTTACTTCTTCCTTCTGCATTGTACATTCCTTCATCCTTGTACAGTGCCTTGCAGGATTCTCTTGGCAAGTCCAGATGATTGTGAGACATGCCCATACCACTGCAGTTTACATTTTCTCATTGTGGTCAGGAGGTCTTCATGAGGCGCAATGGCTTGTCTGATCCATTGCTGTATTTTGTTATTGATGACATGATCTTTGTATGAGTCTCTGTATTTCGAAATCCTGTAGAGTACTTTGGGCTTTGATCCTTCATCTGTTACAATTGCCCCCAAATACTTGAAGCTGTGGACTGTTTCTAGCTTCGTACCAATGACCCTGATGTCAGTGTGATGCTCTTGTTAGTCATCATTTTGGTCTTCTATGCGCTGATTTCCATGCCATTGGCTACAAAGGTCTTGTTGAGGCTCTCTACTAAGCTAGCTAGTTCTTGCTCATTTCCTGCTAGGCCATCAATGTCATTGGCAGAACATAAGTTGGTGACTGTTCTGCCTCTGATGCTGACTGTCCCTTCATGCTTTTCAAGCATGTCAGCCATGATTCTCTCCAGAAAAATATTGAATAATGTGGGAGAGAGCAGACAGCCTTGTCTGACTATGACTGTCATTCTGAACCTGTGCTGCCATTGAAGTATACTGAACTGGTGGCCTTGTCATAGAGGTGCTCTATTACTGTAATGAGGCAGTTTCAGGCTTTGTCCTTTAAGGAGGTAACTTACCATTGTTTTGTGCTTGTTAGATATTTGACCAGTTGGTATGCTTTCTTGCTGTTGTTCCTTTTCAAGTTTTTGGACTGTTCTTCTATCCAGTTCTCATTTTTCTTTTTCATGCTTTTCTTCACTTCCCGGTAGACTGCCTTGTACTGCTCTGCCCCTTCTGTATCTTTCTTTTTCTTCAGCCTTCTCCTCTTGTTACATAGGTTCTGAACATCAGCTGTGACCCAAGTTTTCTGCGAAGGACCTAGCTGGCTGTTTTTCAGTCATTGCTTTATTAAAGGTGGAGATCACTATGTCCATGTCTACACCGTTTTCATCAATGATGGTCAATGATGCAAATTTCCCACTAGTCATTGCTTGGAAGGCTTCTGCTATTTCAGGATCCTTCAGTTTCTCGAGATCAAACCTTATTCTTGTGTGGCTCTCCTCTCTCTCTCGATCTCGATCGATCTCTCGATCGATCTCTCTCTCTCTCGATCTCTCTCTCGACCTTCTTTAGATGTAGCCTGAAGGTCATCATAACAAGATAATGGTCACTTCCAATGTCCACTCCTGGAAAGCTTTGAGTCTTGGCAATAACACTTGGCTCTTCACAGTTGATCTGACTGGTGGTTTCTATTTGGACTGGGCCATGTAACTAGCAAATTCCAGGAACCTCAGACCTCTCGTTGGTCTGTGCATTGCAACAGCGCCCACATGTTCCTTTCCAGTTCATGCAAGCTTCCTCACCTATCTTGGCATACCAATTGCATTGCACAACCAGAATATCTTCTGTGTTTTATCCACAACTTCTTGTAGCTGGTCATAGAAGTCTTCCACATCAGCTGTATCATAGTCTGATGTTGGGGCATATGTCTGTATGATGGAGTTGCTTGGAAGCGGATGGTGATGAGCTGACTGGAGACTGGATGGTATTCCATGACAGTACTCATGCTGTCCTTGTGGACAACTCCCTGCTCATGTTTGTCCTCTCTGAAACTGAAGTATAGTTTGTGGCACTCCAAAGTAGTTGCTTCTCCAATGTTCTTCCATTGTATCTGACATAGTCCAAGGATGTTCCAGCAGTATCTGTTCATTTCATATGTAAGCTCTTTGAGCTTTCTTGCTGCTCTCAGTGTTCTCACATTCCAGGTGCCAATGATGTTGTTCCTGACACGGATCTTGCTGCTCTGAGCACGAGCCACATACTTTCCATCTCCGACCTAGTGCACGGCCCTTGTTGATCCAAGTGATGACCAAACCAGTATGGGATGAGTAATATTTGTCATTTTTCATGTGGTGTGTCTAGGGCAGCTAATGCCTGGCATGACCACAGCCAATTTCCTCCATCTACGTGGCTTTCCTTGGTCATGAACATGAAGTCTTTTGAGCTGTTTGACTGCCTATCCACTTGACTGTTGACTTCGTCTCAGAAGTTGTTCCGCCCAGTGATGCTGTGTTAACATCATACAATTTATCCATAGCTGGAAGACTCATGGGGGATGGGAGCATCTATTTTCCCGTGCAAGTCTGGAGGACTTGCCCACTGCCCACTTGCTCCTACTGCAGTTGCCATCTTGAAAATCTACTTATTGATACTCATTCTAAATGTATGGTACTCATTCTAAATGGATTGTACTCATTCTAAATGTATGGTACTCATTCTAAATGTATTGTATTCATTCTAAATGTATGGTACTCATTCTAAATGTATTGTACTCATTCTAAATGTATTGTACTCATTCTAAATATATGGTACTCATTCTAAATGTATTGTACTCATTCTAAATATATGGTACTCATTCTAAATGTATGGTATTCATTCTAAATGTATTGTACTCATTCTAAATGTATTGTACTCATTCTAAATATATGGTACTCATTCTAAATATATGGTACTCATTCTAAATGTATTGTACTCATTCTAAATATATGGTACTCATTCTAAATGTATGGTACTCATTCTAAATATATGGTCATAACAACATGGGATTTTCTAGTTGGTCGTAAATGAAATATGGTGTTGATCTGATTGAAATCTTTTTAAGGATACACAACCTTAATGGATAGGCCTTATCAACCTGATGTTTTCACTGAAAGACTTCATATAGTGTCTTGTTGGTCCTAAATGAAAATTGTGCAAGTCTGACATCCAATATTGCCACCTTGGCAGCCATCCTGAAATCTTGCTATTGATACACCACTTAAAGGGAAAGTCATATGGATAAAGGGTTTTCACCTGAAGACTATAACTATGATATTACGAATGAAAATGGTGCATGTCTGACATCAAATATTGCTGCTTTGAGCAGTCTTGACGATCTTGCTAAATGGAATGTCTGATGGTGTCTAATTATACTAATCTGACATCCAGTATGGCCACTTTGGTGGCCATCTTGAAATTCTCATTATAGCTTCTCTGGATTTTATGGTCTTACCAAAAGACTTGTTATTTTATATCTTTTTGGTCTCAAATAAAAATGGTACCTTATAGACATTAAATATGGATGCCTCAAGCAACATATTGAAAATCTTGTTGCTAATTATCTTGAATGAATTGTCGCAGTAGCAAGACGTTTTCATCAAAAATCTTCTACGGGTGTTGTCCTAAATGAACATGGTACTGACCTTACATCCGGTATGGCTGCCACAATGGCTAATTTTAATTTTGTCACATAAAAATATATAGATGGGGTTTCAATACTCAGCATTTCCAAAGAAGAACTGGTCATATGAATTCTTTGAAATTCTTTTTGGGCATTAGAATTTCTTTTATTAAGGCCCCATATATATCCTACGTACATTTCTCCATCCACTCCATATAATATTGATTTCTTTTTGTCTCAAAAGCTTTTAAAGCACACTGTAGAATTAAACCAAACATTTGTATGGTTCTTTTTTAAACAGAACTTGATTGATTGTTAAGTTCTGTTCTTTTCCATTAAAATCTGATTTACCTGATTTTGTGACCACTTTTTGATTGTGTCTTTAAATGGGTGTCCTGGGTGGGTGGCTGAGTGATATAAGGTGATCACCTTTATAGGCCTATCATGTGCAGAAAAACATGTTAAATTAAAAAAAACAACACACACTATCTTAAAATGCAGTTAAACATATTTATATGTTGCATTTTTTCATCTGGACACATCTTGTTTGAGTTTAGTCTAGAGTGGAATGGATGGGGAAGGTCAACACATGTGACAATGTTGGGCAATGTTGTACAACTGAGTAAAAGTTATCATGCATGTACAATATAAAGTACACCAAGTTTCTGTCTTCAAAATCCATTGGAGTGTTTTTTGAATACTAATTTGTAGCTGATAACTTTGTAATCCTGTTTTGTTCATAGAAATGATGCAGGTATCAATAATGCTCATTGTTGCACCCCATGGAGACTGGATAGTACTGTTCAAACTTGTTTGAAAATCTTATCAACATTTTGTGAGCATTGAAAATACTTGTTCTGCATATGCCATGATGTAGGGCAGTACTCCTTTGGATAAAGATGTGTATTCCAAAATGGCTATTATCAGTTTGGCAATATCTGAAGGTGCCCCAGAGTGGGCTAAAGTTCTCAGCTTTACCAGTCACTGCCATGTCACCTGTCCATGTTGGTTTGAATGTCAGGTTCAGCCAATGTGGATATATAAGAAAACTTGCCACTAATTCTTATGGGTTGATTGTTCTTATCAGGATTTTCCTGGGTTCTTTTTCCACCAGTCATACTGGCTGCCATATATATATATATATATATATATATACATACATATATATATATATATATATATATATATGTATGTATATATATGTATATATATATATATATATATATATATATATATATATATATATGTGTGTGTGTGTGTGTGTGTGTGTAGCTTCTGAATTTGATGAACATGAAAATAGACAGCTTAAAAAAACAAGACTCCAGATATTGTCTTGTGAAACAAAGATTTATGGCAACTTTATGTCTTCATGGAAGCTGTGTTAAAAAGGTTAGTCAAGGATAGGAAGTCTATTACTAGAGCATTCTGCATTTTTAAGTGTCTTCACCTTTCTTTCATTATTGCTTTGTGCAGTCATTGCCACCATGTGTGGCCTGGCCTGATGGTTCTGGGCTTATTAACCACCTTATGTTGTCTAATATTGTTTGAGAGCAGTTTCTTGTTTCAGTCCCAAATGCCTACCCTGTTATTTAATTTTTGTGGATTTCTGATAATCAGATACTGCAATGTGCAATGAGGCCCCCCTGATGGTCTGGACTTCTGACCACCTTTTAATGTTGAGTGTTGACCATTCGAATAAGATAAGAATCCTTTTTTTCAGACTACATAGTCCATGCTTCTAAATTAAAATATGGATACAAAATAAAACATTGTAAACATTAAAGAACATGTATATCATATGTACAAGTATACAGATACATCTGCAACAATTAATTGCATCCTGCATTGTTAAAAATCAAATTAAAGGAGACCAGAAATAAAAAAATTCCTTTTATGTATGTAATTTTCTACATTTTAATTTGACAGTAATGTTTATAAATTATGTATCGTAAGCGGTTTATGATTATATTGCATGGAAGATACAATGACTCCGTAAATGGATGAGTTTTTATGAGACGAGAGATCATGTGGTCCCGTGACACAATACTAGCCAGTCAAACAGAAGGTGAACGATACAGGGGAAATCAGATTTGGGTTGCACATTAACAAGATGAATATGTTTCCAAGAGCTGCACATAACTTGTATCTGTTGAACTGGGTTAAGAATTTAAAGAAAGCAATGTAATGTTAACATAAATACATATACATTGTGTGCTGTGCAAAAATACAAAAAGGATTAACTGATGGTGCCCAATGTGAAAATGAAAAATTTGCCTTAATGCAATAAATTCATTTAAGAAGGATGAGATTCAAGTGTAGTATATGTAAATGACAAGTTCATTACCTAAACTCAACATACCACCTAAGGACTAATATTTTGAAAATATTCATCCATTACTAAATCTCTGAGATAATACTGAATTCTGGGCCGACTTTTGTGTGAAACAATATCCATTACCAGGGAGGTGTAAAAAGGTAGAGAACAGTTTTCATTGGTTCTAACTTAAGTTTTTCACACAAAAAAAAACAAAAAACAAACAACCCACAAATAATTTTGCAAAGCAGAAATTAAAAGTAATTTAAACATCAAGAAGCTTCCTTCTTATGGTTCAGTTACAGTGTACACTATATTTTACATGCAGGCTACAGTTAGCTTATTGACGAATCTGATAATGTATACATGTCTGGTATAACAGTTTATGTACTGTACTAATAAGTGCTCCAAGAATTGTTTTAGGCACAGGCCCAGGGATGGTGACTTGAATGAACTCACAAGCTCAGACTGAAATCCCATAAGACGGACATCTCATACCTGTCAACTTTCAAGCTGTGGAAAAAAACTCCCAATCTGGGGGTATTTCCACATCTACCTCCTGATCTAGTAATATCTCCAAATTCTTAGAAGTTGTCTCTCAAATTTATTTTGTATCAAAATATGGCCTCTACGGCTTCACATCACTAAAACACTGAGAGATAATACTGAAATCTGGGCCGACTTTTGTGTGGATCAATATCCATTCAAAATATCTTTCATATTATTTATAGATTTATCCATACCCTTCCTATTTATCATTCTCTCAAATGTTTGTACCACTGAAAAAAGGGTATGTTTTGTCGACATATAGTTTCACTATATCATCATATGGCAATGTGTTCTTTTTGTTTTGTACAAAACAAAGCAGTTCACTCACCATTATTGACGGGCTATCAATGGGCTATCAATGAACTGCTGTCGTTGGTACTCTGCACTAGGGCTTTAATCGTCTCCCTAGGAAATCTTTTCAGCTAATATGCCTTTCAGAGGACTAAATCCCCCTGACATAACCTGAGGTTCCACAATCTTCACACTGCATGTCTGAGTTAGGTCAAGGAAACATTTAAAACTATTTAAAACATTATCATGGCTATTGGACAACAGTAGTATCACCACTCTTAATGTAATGAATGAGTTGTATTATCAAGTAATCAAAACAATGCCACATTGTGTTGTAGGGCCTTGATGGTTCAGACTTGGGATGAACTTATATTGTCTGTGTTTTCTTTGAGGCTTGATTAGCGCTTGTCTTATACTCCATGGACTTCTCACTCATTACCATAGGTGGCATTCTACAGTTTCGTATTTTGCATATTATTAGAATTTTAAAGAAAAAGAATTTCCCTGTGTTTTCTCACTAGTTACACGGGTATTTAAAAATGACCTTGTATATCTTAGGTATTATTCAAAGAGTCTTTAATTCCCTTTATTTTGGTGTATGATTGATGGGTGTAATATGGGTTATAGAGTATACAGCTTGGCCTTACTCCAAATGTGCACCTTTTAAACAAGTGCTAGCTCCACTTGGTCATTTTCACTTCCTGAACTTCAGAGGTAATTGTAAAAAAATAGAACCTATAACTTTTTTTTACATTTTATATATTTGGTAATTCATTCATTGCACTTTCAGAAGCTGGTATTGTCTTGTCTGACAAAAGTCATTTATCTGTTTTATTAGCTGCTAAGGATAGTGTATTTTAGACAATTTTAGGTTGATTATTGCAGCACAAGGGAGAATTCATTTTAGTTAGCAAGGTCCTAAGATCATTTACAATTTCCAAAAGTATAATATCCAATGAAATGTCAGCTATATTACATCAAAAAAGCATAGAGGTATTCAACATTCTATCCACTGTGCATGTTTTAATTACAAACAACTTCACCTTATATGTCACTCAAAAGTATGTAATAACCATCACCTGAGTTTGAGAGCAGAGGGTAGAATAAGTTGGGTTTTTTTGCAGGTAGGGCTGGTTGGTTGTTTTATTCTTCAGGGGACAGGAGTCAACTCATTCATGTTCTGTCATGCATAAGAAATATTTTGGAAGGTATTTTAGGTAGAGAGGTAATAATTCAATATGTAGAAATCTGTGAGAAAAAGGAATAAAGGACAATATAGTAGTATACTAGTCTTGCATTATATTTGTTGATATAATTAGTCTGCCTTGAAGCAGTGCATAACCCAACCCCCATTTTTCATTTATTTACTTTGCATCGGATCCTTAGTTTTCTATATAGTTAGTTTGCTGACAGTAGTCATCCCATCTACATGGCAAATGTGTGTGTGTGGCATCATGCTGCAGACATGTAGCATGATGTCCCACCCAGTCACATTATTCTGACAAGAGGCCGAACAGTCCTAACATGAACCACTTAATGCTGAGTGCCTAGCAATACAACTGTTGGTACAATTTTCTTTCATAAGACTTAGCCAGGGTTCAAATCCACAATCTCCTGAATCAGAGGTGGACACTAACCACCAGGCCACCTGAGCAGTTCTGTCTATTATGGAGAGGGTCCTGTTTATAAAGGTATTTGAGGGAGTAGGAGGTTGTGTTTTGTTCAATTTTATTTTTGTGTGATAGCCATGTTCATTAACTATGCTTCATCTCATCAACTGCTTGTCCTGTGTGGAGAGGGCCCAGGATTTTTTAGGGATTCAGTGTTTGAAAATGTTACGAATCTAGCTTTAAGTAATATTTTCATCTATGATTGACAGCTGAGTTCGATAACGCTAGATTGTCTGCAGGACATGGTCAACTGGCTGCTTTTTGTTATAGTATTGCTTTCCTAATATGTTTTCATTTGGTTTTTGCCATCTCATTTTTTTTTACTGTACTTTATGTCCTATTTTATTTCTCCTAGCCTGGGATTTAATTTACCCTCTCTTTGCTGTTGTTTATCCCCCATAGTTTAGTGCTTTCTAGACTTTGCTGTTGTCAGCAGACTCTGATAGGTCCAGATATGTTGGGGCCACTAAGTCACAGAACATGACATCACAAAGAGCTGCTCATATTGGCACAATGTCAGGTAAATGTTTCATTTTTTTCCTTTTATGTACTCAGGCTGGGGAGTTTAGAAGTTAAGAAAGTAGATTTTTCCATATTGTTTAAAATTTTAGCCCTACTTGTTTGAATTTCCATTCAGTGCAGTGATGAACAGAATTTCCTTGAGTTTAGTTTTTTTCATGAAGGTGGTGTTTTCATTAGACGTTTTTTTTTGTTGTAAATAATAATTCAGTGAGAGTTTTTAGTCTGCTTAAATTTATTTAGGGCCATTTTTTTCTCTTTTACTGCTTGTTTATAATCTTTCCACCCAGGAATGGACTGCAGCACTCACTGCTGCTGACAGTGCCCTGATGATATTTTCATGAGATGCTTAATACTATTATCAACCGCTCCGGTGGCCTAGCGGTTAGAGCAACCGCTTCAGATGAAGGAGGTGGTGGGTTCTATTCCTGGTCGAGTCATACCAAAGACTTATAAAAATAGTACTAACAGCTGCCTCGCTTGGCACCCAGCATTAAGAGGTTAGTGTCAAGACTGGTCGGCCTAGTGTCAGAATAATGCAACTGAGTGGGACATCATGTTACGTGTTTACTGCATGATACCTACCCCAGTGCTAGATATCACTGTAAACTGCCACACTGTTGGCATGGTAGCAATATGACTGAAAAATTGTTAAAGCTACGTTAAAATCAAAATCACATAATACTGTCATTATGTAGTTGTGTGCCATCAATACCCTGACATAGAGATTGAAAAGTCTCTCACTCCCCCTTGCCTTGTCTCCATTTTGGGTTAGGTTAGTTGTTGTTTTTACAAGTTTCATTTGAATATTGGTTAATATGGAAAAGTGGTCACTACCTAGTATGTTTGATTGATCGACTATCCAATCAGCAATTTTTGCAATTTTATTTGTTCATATAGTTAGATCAATGTCTGACAAATCACGTTTTTGGGGGAGATTTACTTGCATACATGAACCTGCATGCACTATGGTAAACCCAGCACTTGTAGATAAAACTAGACTACCTCAGAGAAAGCATTTCCTGATGACATTTATAGATTTAACACTGCACTTAACATGGTCAAATTGTGTCAGCTGCACACCTTTTTCTATCTCTAATATACAAACCAAAATGCACAGTTATCGCCATGTATGTACTTTCTATACACACACCATTCTTAAATTAAATATGTATTTGAATTTCCAAAAATGTTTTATTTAGTGGGAAATTACTTGTAAATTATTTCGTTGTGAGCTTAATAATTCTTGACTGTAAAAACCTAGCTGTCTATTAGGCACTTTACAGTTACAGATATAGTTACAAATTTAACATCAAATGGGCATACAATTATTGTTTGGCTATTAAGGGAAACTTGCCATTAGTGTTTTTATTATAAGTCTATAAACAGTTGTGTGACAACAGCTGACTGTAACATTACCTAAACTTGAGACCAGAGTGGGCTATGGATAAAGCCATATTTAACAGCAATTACAGTTATTAAAATTAATAGTAAATACATATGTACACATCTATCATTGTACATGAAGAAAATTTAAATATATCAGGAGAGTTATGAAAATTTTATAAAAATATATCTTTTCATTTAGACTCATCTGTGGCCTAGTTGTTAGAGTGTCCACCTTAGATGTGAGAGGTCGCAGGTTTAAACCCCAGCCAAGTCATACCAAAGACTTATAAAAATGGTACTTCCAGTTGCCTCGTTAGGGGCTCAGCATTAAGAGGTTAGTGTTAGGACTGGTCGGCCTGGTGTCAGGATAATGTGACTGGGTGGGACATCATGCACCGTGTCTGCAGCATGATGCACCAGTGCCACGCTGCAGAAATCATAGTGATATGACTAAACACATTTTTAAAGTTACAATAAAAATCCAAATCACACACACATCTTTACATTTAGTCATAGCTATCTACTGTACAACATTAAATAACTAAATTTGGCACTGTAATAATAGTCTAGTAACATTGAAAATGAGATTTGGCCTCCACAGCCTGACATAGTGTTAATAATGCCATAAACAAATTCTCAAGAACTTCTTACAAAAACAGCTTTTAGAGAGATTTAGATCAAATTTGATTGATCATTAGTTTCTGCTAATAAATCAGAATTTAGAGGGAGTATGAGATTATGTACATATTTAATAAAAGCAATGATGTTGGTAACTATTTTTCAGTTTTATTGTTTGATTTGACTTACTGGTCATCTCTAATGCTCCTAGCAAGCTACAAAACTATAGGCCAAAGTATGTTTTCAAATGGATGCTGTCAGATCAGGGTTTATGCTTCAAGATGACATGGTGTAGATCCTGATCCACAGGCACACATTGCAGATCCAGTTGGTTTTTATTGAGGGTTTGGTGTTGCACATGGGTAAATAGGATATATAAAGAGGCATGCTAGAGGAGAAATGGCTACCATACATGCACATACTGTCATGGATGTGGAATAAAATTTTCACAACTTAGATTATAGTCTGTTGTTGCATGATGTAGCAACCGATTTTTATTTTGGTGTGTTTGTTTTGCTTGTTAGAGCTAAATCTGCCAGTACATTATGGGTCTATGCTGTACACACATGTTTCTGACATATGAGTATATGTGGTAGTTTGAGTGATACTACATCTGTTGGCTGGGAGGAACAACTGCTTTATGCCTGAGTTCATAACAACACAGATAGATGGCCAGATGGCCAACTGCTAGGATTTGATAAGTACATTAACTTACTGATCTAAATGTTACTTTCCCCACTCCCTTACTGATCTAAATGTTACTTTCCCCACTCCCTTACTGATCTAAATGTTACTTTCCCCTTACCCTATATGGGTTGCACTGTATTCATTTTCATCTTCTCTCCACCCTCACTCCTACATCCAAGAAGCAAACCAGGACCATTTCATCACAGATGCAAAATTTTTAATTTTGGGGTGATCAAGTATTTTATTAGATATTTACACAATCTCCTCTGCGCTCTAAATTCTGTTTGGATGTTAATAAATTTCCAAAGAACAGAAAATACAGTTAAACCTGCCTTATCATGTATCACTTAAATACATTACCCAGTGATAATTTGTTTGGAGTTTCTTCCACTCCTTTAGAAATAATGCCGACCTCAATGAAAAATGTTCCAAGATTATATACTTAAAAGTTGGCATAATTTTGCCCCTTCAATGAATGTAGAAAGTGCCATATATATGCACTGTATATTCTGTCTTATAAGCCAAGTCCAACTGCCAACTACACAGACCCAGATCTGCTGTTGCATAATGTACCAGCAGATCTGGGTCTGTCTCATTCATTAGGATTGATTATAAGAGCAAACAACATAAACCTTGATTTGCAGGCACATTATGCTACAGCAGAATCTCTGTTGTTTGCAGTTTGACTTAGCAAATATATACAGTATAGGGACCCTCACATATTAGTTAAGTTTTGCCTTGGTCAGTTTTGGAACATATTTGTTGGTCATCCAGTTATCTTGATTATTTGTGAATTTGACACAACCCTGTGAAAAAGAGGTCACTGTGACCTATATTTCACACATTGTCTTAAGACAGTTTCTTAGGCATTGTTGGCCAATCATGCAACATTATGTGTTACTAAATGGTCATACATTAGACATGATTGACAAATCAGCTATATTGACCTATTACTAAACGGACATGTTATACATTAGACATGATTGACAAATGAGCTATATTGACCTATTACTAAATGGACATGTTATACAATAGACATGATTAACAAATGAGCTATATTGACCTATTACTAAATGGACATGTCATATATTAGACATGATTGACAAATGAGCTATATTGACCTATTACTAAATGGACATGTTATACATTAGACATGATTGACAAATGAGCTATATTGACCTATTACTAAATGGACATGTTATATATTAGACATGATTGACAAATGAGCTATATTGACCTATTACTAAATGGACATGTTATACATTAGACATGATTGACAAATGAGCTATATTGACCTATTACTAAATGGATATGTCATACATTAGACATAATTGACAAATGAGCTATATTGACCTATTACTAAATGGACATGTCATACATTAGACATGATTGACAAATGAGCTATATTGACCTATTACTGAATGGATATGTCATACATTAGACATGATTGACAAATGAGCTATATTGACCTATTATTAAATGGATATGTCAAAATGGACATGTCATACATTAGACATGATTGACAAATGAGCTATATTGACCTATTACTAAATGGGCATGTTATACAATAGACATGATTGACAAATGAGCTATATTGACCTATTACTAAATGGACATGTTATACAATAGACATGATTGACAAATGAGCTATATTGACCTATTACTAAATGGACATGTCATACATTAGACATGATTGACAAATGAGCTATATTGACCTATTACTAAATGGACATGTCATACATTAGACATGATTGACAAATGAGCTATATTAACCTATTACTAAATGGACATGTTATACATTAGACATGATTGACAAATGAGCTATATTGACCTATTACTAAATGGTCATACATTAGACATGATTGACAAATGAGCTATATTGACCTATTACTAAATGGACATGTCATACATTAGACATGATTGACAAATGAGCTATATTGACCTATTACTAAATGGACATGTCATACATTAGACATGATTGACAAATGAGCTATATTGACCTATTACTAAATGGACATGTCATACATTAGACATGATTGACAAATGAGCTATATTGACCTATTACTAAATGGTCATACATTAGACATGATTGACAAATGAGCTATATTGACCTATTACTAAATGGACATGTTATAGATTAGACATGATTGACAAATGAGCTATATTAACCTATTACTAAATGGTCATACATTAGACATGATTGACAAATGAGCTATATTGACCTATTACTAAATGGTCATACATTAGACATGATTGACAAATGAGCTATATTGACCTATTATTAAATGGACATGTCATACATTAGACATGATTGACAAATGAGCTATATTGACCTATTACTAAATGGACATGTTATACATTAGACATGATTGACAAATGAGCTATATTGACCTATTACTAAATGGTCATACATTAGACATGATTGACAAATGAGCTATATTGACCTATTATTAAATGGACATGTCATACATTAGACATGATTGACAAATGAGCTATATTGACCTATTACTAAATGGTCATACATTAGACATGATTGACAAATGAGCTATATTGACCTATTACTAAATGGACATGTTATATATTAGACATGATTGACAAATGAGCTATATTAACCTATTACTAAATGGTCATACATTAGACATGATTGACAAATGAGCTATATTGACCTATTACTAAATGGACATGTTATACATTAGACATGATTGACAAATGAGCTATATTGACCTATTACTAAATGGTCGTACATTAGACATGATTGACAAATGAGCTATATTGACCTATTACTAAATGGACATGTCATACATTAGACATGATTGACAAATGAGCTATATTGACCTATTACTAAATGGACATGTCATACATTAGACATGATTGACAAATGTGCTATATTGACCTATTATTAATGTACATGTCATTCATTAGACATGATTGACAAATGAGCTATATTGACCTATTATTAAATGGTCATACATTAGACATGATTGACAAATGAGCTATATTGACCTATTACTAAATGGACATGTCATACATTAGACATGATTGACAAATGAGCTATATTGACCTGTTACTAAATGGACATGTCATACATTAGACATGATTGACAAATGAGCTATATTGACCTATTACTAAATGGACATGTCATACATTAGACATGATTGACAAATGAGCTATATTGACCTATGACTAAATGTTCATACATTAGACATGATTGACAAATGAGCTATATTGACCTATTAGTAAATGGACATGTCATACATTGGAAATTATTGACAAATGAGCTATATTGACCTATTACTAAATGGACATGTCATACATTAGACATGATTGACAAATGAGCTATATTGACCTATTACTAAATGGTCATACATTAGACATGATTGACAAATGAGCTATATTGACCTATTACTAAATGGTCATACATTAGACATGATTGACAAATGAGCTATATTGACCTATTACTAAATGGTCATACATTAGACATGATTGACAAATGAGCTATATTGACCTATTACTAAATGGACATGTTATACATTAGACATGATTGACAAATGAGCTATATTGACCTATTACTAAATGAACATTTCATATATTAGATATGATTGACAAATGAGCTATATTGACCTATTACTAAATGGATTAGATACAAAGGCTTCATAATTGTCATGTTTAAAGCTTTGATGTGCATAGAAGTTCCCCTAAAAATAAAGCATGGCTGATAGCGATATAGTCATGTAATGCCTCATTGTGTAATCTAAGGTGTCCTATGGCAGTTAGATAACTTAAGATGCTTTCAAATGTATTTCTTTGGTAATTAAAGATTATTTATGACTGTTGCTGCATTTAAGATTATACAATATCAGATGTACATTCACATTTATCACGTATGTGATAGACCACTCCAGTGGTTAGAGCATCTGCCTTGGATGCAGGAGGTTGCATGTTTGAATCCTGGCCAAGTCATACCAAAGACTTATAAAAATGGTACTGACAAATGCCTCACTAGGCACTCAGCATTAAGAGGTTAGTGTTAGGACTGGTCAACCTGGTGTCAGAATAATGTGACTGGATGGGACATCATGCAACATGTCTGTAGCATGATGCCCTAGTGCTTGGCATCACTATAAACAACCACACTGCGTACATAGCTATATCAAGGTTTTCCAAAAATCTCTGCCTTTTCTCAACCCTGACATTTCCTACAGTTAACCCTATATTATCATATGTAGGATTATTACTTGATTAGATTTTCATTAAAATCCAATCACGTGCCAAAACAGAGAATATCACATCCTTTGCATGTGGCCAGAATGTACTGCAAAAATATCTACAAATGTTTGCACCATTACAAAACAAATATAAACGGATTTTGTATAAACCATGGAATGTGTAGATATATCTGAAGAATGTAGTGAATGATATCAATTCAAAAACTCCTCTATACCCCAAAATATTCGGTAGGCATCAAACCAAACTTAGCATGTAGATACATCTTCACAGTATCTCATTCAGATTCAGTGATCTTCTATTCATGATACTAGTTCAAGGTCAGAAACTACATCAAAGACTTTTTTTTATTACCTTGCAAAGTTAAATGAAACATGTAATTAAACAATTTGTTACCAAATTTGGTATGTTGAGTTTATCAGGAATATTGAAGATGATTTAAGCATTCCGCAATTATTAAAGATGATTAGAGGGAAGGAAGAAGGACATTTATCATGAATTTCTACAGAATTCCTTTTTCAAAGAACTATAAGTTGTGAAAGTTTAGTGCAAGTAGAGAATGGTCATCAGTCATGGTCATCTTATGGGAGATTTAGAGTGGTACAATCAATTCTCAAATCCAGTTGTAAACTGTCAGACCCAGATCTGCTGGCACATTATGTGATGGCTGATCGTGGTCTGTGCAGTTTCTTTGGAGTAATTGGTATAACAGACAACATAGACCCTGATCTGCCCACAATAAATACACAGGCAGATCAGGACTACCGGTATTTTGTTTGCAGTTGGACTGGACTTTACAAGTAAGTATGGTTCATTGCCATATGTCCACTTTTGAAGTTGAACCATCTGCAGTAAAAAGTGACCTTATAAAAAGAATGGCTTCTCAAGAGGATGTATTACTAATATTAGTACCTTAGTCCTTTTGTGGACAACAAAATAAGTTGAGGCTACGACATCATAGCTAAAGAGGAGGGTGAAATTGCAAATATACCCAGAAGTGTCCAGCAATAGCTTCTGATGGCTTCCTTTTTTGAGAGGTCTCTTATGAGGATCTCCAGCACAATCAGTTTTGCATGGATGAGACTGAAAATGGGTATTACATTTCAAATCATGGGTCTTTGTTTTGAGCTGGGTATTGATTCATTGCCAAATCCCAGATAACTGGCTTCTCATTAGCACAGCATGTTACAGTTAGCCTCCATACTGTAAGTTTAGAAAACTATTAAGAATATACAAAAGTTACCTGAAACTTTGATGAAAGATAGTGAAATCATGAAAGTGCCAGGTAGTAAGATTGGGTCTAAATAAATGTTTGTGTCTGATCAAACAATATTGGTTTACACATGTCCAGCAATTATAGAATTAGTTATTAGTTCATTAGAATTTCTGAATATGCAATGGTTGGGGTTTCAAGATGGCTGACTGGAGACCTATAAGTGGTAGAGTATGGTATATAATGTTAATGAGTGCCAGCTTTCCTCCCTTTTGGCAGTCTGGCAAATGTTTACTGTTCATGTGTTAAACAACCTGTTTAGTGTCTTTCTGCTACATGATGGGACTTAGCAGTGTGAAAGGGCAAAATATGTCAGTCTCATTAACCTGGTATGATCAGGGTCTAGCAGTGGCTCAGTTAATTGTTTTTACACTTCTAGAGAAGAATATAGGACTTTGCAACAGTTCTTGAAAGCCATGGTAGCTCATTTGGTATATCACTGAACTCTGGTACAGTTTTTGAACACCTTGGTAGCTTATTTGGTATAGCACTAGACTCTTTGCTACAGATCTTGAAAGCCATGGTAGCTCATTTGGTATATCACTGGACTCTGGTACAGTTTTTGAAAACCTTGGTAGCTTATTTGGTATAGCACTAGACTCTTTGCTACAGATCTTGAAAGTCATGGTAACTCATTTGCTATAGCACTAGACTTTTCTACAGTTCTAGAAAGCCTTGGTAGCTTATTTGGTATAGCACTAAGCTCTTTTCTACAGTTCTTGAAAGTCATGGTAACTCGTTTGGCATAGCACTTGACTCTTTGCTACAATTCTTGAAAGCCGTGGTAGCTTATTTGGTATAGCACTAGACTCTTTTCTACAGTTCTTAAAAGTCATGGTAACTCGTTTGGTATAGCACTTGACTCTTTGCTACAATTCTTGAAAGTCATGGTAGCTTATTTGGTATAGCACTACACTCTTCGCTGCAGATCTTAAAAGTCATAGTAACACATTTGGTATAGCACTAGACTCTTTGCTACAGATCTTAAAAGTCATGGTAACTCATTTGGTATAGCACTAGACTCTTTGCTACAGATCTTAAAAGCCATGGTAGCTTATTTGGTATAGCACTAGACTCTTTGCTACAGATCTTGAAAGCCATAGTAGCTTATTTGGTATAGCACTAGACTCTTTGCTACAGTTCTTGAAAGCCATGGTAGCTTTTTTGGTATAGCACTAGACTCTTTTCTATAGTTCTTGAAAGTCACAGTAACTCATTTGGCATAGCACTTGACTATTTGATATAGTTCTTGAAAGTCATGGTAGCTCATTTGGTATAGCACTTGACTCTTTGCTATAGTTCTTGAAAGTCATGGTAGCTCATTTGGCATAGAACTAGACTCTTGCTACAGTTCTTGAAAGCCATGGTAGCTTATTTGGTATAGCACTAGACTCTTTGCTACAGATCTTGAAAGCCATGGTAGCTTATTTGGTATAGCACTAGACTCTTTGCTACAGTTCTTGAAAGCCATGGTAGCTTTTTTGGTATAGCACTAGACTCTTTTCTATAGTTCTTGAAAGTCACGGTAACTCATTTGGCATAGCACTTGACTATTTGATATAGTTCTTGAGAGTCATGGTAGCTCATTTGTTATAGCACTTGACTCTTTGCTATAGTTCTTGAAAGTCATGGTAGCTTATTTGGTATAGCACTGGACTCTTTGCTATAGTTCTAAAAAGCCATGGTAACTTATTTGGTATAGCACTAGAATCATACTCCAGACATTGTGGGTTTGATATCCATGCAAGCCAACAGAGGTCAACAGCCTCTGTGTATCCTAAAGAAAGACACTTAGTTCCAATTTCTTAACCAAGATATTGTATGTTAAAAGTGTCATTAAAACCCACAAAACAAATTGCTAATTTTTGATGCTGTTGTAAGAGGGTATATCTTTATCATTCATAATATTTCATCTGTGTTTAATCGCATTTGTCCCTTGATTTATATAGCAATGAGATTCTACTTTTATAATGTCTTTCATAGGAACATTTGAAGCAGTTCAGTTTTGGAAGGTTTTTTTTTTATTTCTTTAAAATGGTCATATTAAAAAGGTTTTTAAAAAACTTATGTAAATTCAGAATTCTCCATCCTTTACAAAAATGATTTCTTGTTGATTCATCACCCATTAATCTGTCACACTAAGTTTGCAGGCAAGATATTTGCAAAACTTTAAACCAAATAAGACCTTGGATACGTCAATGCCAAGAAATTAAATTCCTAAGTAGGTTCAGGTGACCTTAACCAGTCTTCAAATGCACTTAGCAACATTTTGTGACCAGAAAAAGATGTAATATTAAAAACAGGATATTGTAAATGCATGTAGTAAAGGTCCCATGATGACATCATTTAATATGCAAATATCTTTAAAAGATTCCCAAAACCTAATTAGGATCTAATAACCTTTACCATATTTTATGTCACTGAGTGAAAATTCATGCCTATAAATAGATATTACCTTACCTTATTATTGAAAATTTACTTCAGCCATTTGGTTATCCTTTCTTTCTGTTACAGGCCGATATAACTAATTAGTCATGGCAGAAAAGGAGGAGGGGAGAAATTTGCTGCATGCTAAAAAAAAGTTACCTTTTATGTGTTAGTTTGAAATACTTAGATTATTCATAAGAGTATCCCAATCCAAATATTGCTTTTGGTCAATTTTTCTATCTGCTGTTGATTCCTCTAGGTGTGACTTGTTGATTTCATCCGACTTTACTGAGTCACCAAGCTACAATGTAACACTAATTATTCCAGCATCTATTATCCAGATTGATCATTTGTGCAAACTCTCACCATGTCCCCTAAAAATAAAAATGCAGATTGATTAAAAATCAGTTTACTGTATGACAAGTTTTCCAGAAGAAAAAAAATATTGTTTTCTAGTGAGTCTGGATTATTGACCTTTTTTCATCTGGTATTTCCTCTAACCATTGCAACCAGCCCATTAACTAATAACACATTTTGTTTCCTTCTGGGTCAGGTAATGCGTTTTTCTATGAGTAATAGTTTGGAATGGCAAGCCTTCCACTATTCTGGCATTGATTATGGTACAGTAATAGGTCAATTGCTCTTACACATTATCAGACCTCAAAAGCAGTCTTAGTAATGCCTTTGAAGATCATGCTCCCTGTTGACTTTTATTCAGCTGTGGCCACAGCATAATGATTCTGGCTTCAAGTTCTTTTGCATGATGTGTATAACACTTTCTCTTGCATAAAGGCAATCATACAATGACCATGTAACAGTGTTGGTCTTTTGTATGATGTGTATAACACTTTCTCTTGCATAAAGGCAATCATACAATGGCCATGTAACAGTGTTGTTATTTTGCATGATGTGTATAACACTTTCTCTTGCATAAAGGCAATCATACAATGGCCATGTAACAGTGTTGTTATTTTGCATGATGGGTATAATGATTTCTCTTGCATAAAGGCAATCATACAATGACCATGTAACAGTGTTGTTATTTTGCATGATGTGTATAACACTTTCTCTTGCATAAAGGCAATCATACAATGACCATGTAACAGTGTTGGTCTTTTGTATGATGTGTATAACACTTTCTCTTGCATAAAGGCAATCATACAATGGCCATGTAACAGTGTTGTTATTTTGCATGATGGGTATAATGATTTCTCTTGCATAAAGGCAATCATACAATGTCCATGTAACAGTGTTGGTCTTTTGTATGATGTGTATAACACTTTCTCTTGCATAAAGGCAATCATACAATGTCCATGTAACAGTGTTGTTATTTTGCATGATGTGTATAACACTTTCTCTTGCATAAAGGCAATCATACAATGACCATGTAACAGTGTTGGTCTTTTGCATGATGGGTATAATGATTTCTCTTGCATAAAGGCAATCATACAATGTCCATGTAACAGTGTTGGTCTTTTGTATGATGTGTATAACACTTTCTCTTGCATAAAGGCAATCATACAATGGCCATGTAACAGTGTTGTTATTTTGCATGATGTGTATAACACTTTCTCTTGCATAAAGGCAATCATACAATGGCCATGTAACAGTGTTGGTCTTTTGTATGATGTGTATAACACTTTCTCTTGCATAAAGGCAATCATACAATGTCCATGTAACAGTGTTGGTTCTACAGGGTAGCATAAATCAATGCCTACCCTAAAGTGCAACTGACCCTCAAATATGACAGAATCCTCATGCATTCATGGAGGATAGATAGGTACAAAATATGATTTTAAAGGCAGGTCAGCCATTGGCACAATAGACTGTCTTGGGGAGAAGTTAGTAATGGTAAATTAGAAATACACACATTTGCTTAAATCCATATACAGTGAAACCCCAGGGACCAAAACACTTTGTTTGGTTTTGATAACTTTTGGTTTAAAAAAGTTTCTACAGATGATAAAAAAATGTAAGCACTTATGTGATGAGAGAGAGAGCAAGTAGAATGTAATGAGAGCATCAATGTCTGTATGCAAGAGTGCACAATATTAAAACTGATTTTTTTTTTACATATAGATATTTAATGAAGAATTAGCTGAACAATATACATTCATTCTGAAAATCACATCATAAAAATAGTCATCACATAGAAATACATGTAGTCATTACATAGAAATACAGTCATCACAGAAATACATGTAGTCATCACATAGAAATACATGTAGTCATCACATAGAAATACATGTAGTCATCACATAGAAATACAGTCATCACATAGAAATACAGTCATCACATAGAAATACATGTAGTCAACACATAGAAATACAGTCATCACATAGAAATACATGTAGTCATTGCATAGAAATACATGTAGTCATCACATAGAAATACATGTAGTCATCACATAGAAATACATGTAGTCATCACATAGAAATACATGTAGTCATCACATAGAAATACATGTAGTCATCACATAGAAATAGAGTCATCACAGAAATACATGTAGTCATCACATAGAAATAGAGTCATCACATTGAACTATAATCCTTGACACAAAAAACATCTGAGGAATAAGACACTTGATTAAAATGATGTTTATTAAATACATAATTCCTGATGTTCACAGTTCAAGAAGAAGGCATGGAAGGTTACCTTTTTTCCCATCTTACAACATTCTTTGACTAATGTTGCTTATGTAAATGACTCCATTTCATCTGCCATAGCCAAATAAAGCTCATTCCTAAGCAATCACAAAATTTTTATTTTTGGGGGTAAAAGTTTTTAAACTTCATGTTGTGGCATTTATTGAATCTGACATTTAGTAGACTGGTTTGCATGATCTTTATGAGCAAAGTGTTAAAAGTGAGGCCACAATACCTGGTTAATAAATCTCTGATATTTATTTTTAAAAAAAACAAGCAAATAATGTTGGGTTGTTCATGTATACAAACAAATAGTATCAATCACAATAAGATAATAGGCAGATAAAGTCTTTCTTAAATAGCTTATAGTTATTCTTAAATGGCTTATAGTCTTTTATCTAATGGCTTATAGTCTTTTATCTAATTTCTTTTATCTCATGGTTTTTAGTCTTTTTTAAATGGCAGACATTCAGATATTAATATTCACCTTAAAAGCTCTCTCTTGTTTGGTGCAAAAATGTCAGATTAGCCTATTGGCAGCCCAGTTCTGTGCCAGCATGTGGGTCATTTCCTGGATCTTGGTCTACAGTACTTGCTTACCATAATTAATCTTCCAGTATCTGTTGACTTTGACCCAGTTGTCTGAACTGTTTGATCCCAGTAATTGTACTTGTCATAAAACATACAAAATAATAAAAAAATCATATTGGAGTTTTGCAGTATTTACTATTGTAATTGAAAATATTGGATGGTGTGAATAATATCATTGCTACCACACTTTGAAGAAAGCTACAGAGGATGAAAAGTTTGATAAATTTAAATACAGTTTTATTTTTGTGCTTAAATAATAATTGCCATTGCTACTGGGCCATGTACTTTTTTCGTACTTCATGCATTCAGAAACAAAACATGGCTACCAAATTATATCTATCTATATAAATTTTATTTTCTCAGTGTGGTGTTGTTATTGTTCTGGGGCTTAACATCATTTTTTAGCACATGATAGGCTATACATCACAGCCAGTATTAACGGTGGAGGAAGAAACCAGGAAATCCATTGAAGGAACCACCGACCCATGAGAAGCTACTGGCAAGCTTTCTCACATATCCACATTCACCGACTTAGACTCACTTGAACCCATGCAGACAGAGGTGAGATGGCATTTATCCCTAATGGAGAGCACTTTAGATCCCTCGGCCCCTCAGGGCCCCTCTCAATGCGTATATAGTCAACTCCTAATATATAGCTATTATTATAGGTGTTTTGCAGATGTCCACAATTTTGTTAGAACATGTTCAACCTTCAGAGCATTGGGTCATGAGAACACAACTGCCCAAGTTCCCTGTACATTGAAGTTGAATTTTCTGTCTTTGTACATGTACTCAATGGAAGCAATCTGTAGTACATTACTCGTATGATGCATTTTGCTGTCATTCTTATTGTCCTGATTCCAGTTCTGGGAGAGCAACAACAACCACTACCAAAACCAGAATGTCCACTTTAGATGTCAATACTTGCACTGTAATTATGTCCCTCTTGGTAAAGAGGGGTGGTTATTTAGATTTGACTGTTGTTATCTAAAGGGTGATGTCGATTTTATTGCTCTATCTGAGTGGATAGATACTCTGAACATCAACAGAGAACTGAGCAAAACTGTTGAGAAGAAATAGTATGAGCCCCCTTTAGACAAGAGAATAACAGTTTAATCAAAAGCATAAACTAATAGTGTCAGCATCAATTCCAACAAATTTATATTAACAGAATTCCAATAGTAGTCTTAACAGTGTTTTGTTCTCGACTTAATTTAATCATGATAACGAGTGGTGACAGAGCACAATGTCCATGCTTGATTTGCATCACCTAGCGTCACTTCCTGTCTTTTCTCCGAGTATCTTCCCACCTTCACGTGTATATGTTTGATCTTCCTTGATCCTTTTATCCTAACTGCTTCATCTCTTATCCAGACTTCTGTCATTCGGACTCTCCCAGTCTCTTATCGGACTTTTGTCATTCAAACTCTCCCAGTCTGTTCCAGAGAGCTATTTCCCTGAATGACAAAATTGCCACTAAATTTCTATATGTGTCACCTTCTATACATATATAAAATTCTCTCACTCATTACTCAGGAAGCATAAGCTAGCTATCCAAACACTGCATAAATTCTGACAGGTGACCTTAACAATTAATGGTTCTTACAAATTAATACTGTATTTTGAGTAAGGTATAATTTTTTATCTCAAGTTACTAATGCCCCTCCCCATAATTATACATATAAGTGTGAGCTATTTTTGATAGATCATCACCCTTGCTTCACAGCAACTGACCACAAATTAACATGTGAGCAGTGCATATAAACAATTCCCATTCTCTCTGCATATGCTACCACATGAGGTCCAGCCTAGTCAGTTCCACTCAATAAGAGACATGCTCAATTACTATTGCATAAGATTTACTAAATTGCTCAGAGCAATCCCTAACTTAGAAGATTTTTTAAGCATTACAAAATCAGATATAAATATGCAATTATCGTTAACTCATGATAACCATTGAAATCCTAACAAAGGAAATTAATTCAATATAGCCCTATGAAATCCTACACATCTGAAAATTTTGATCACATGCAATCAGTCAGTTCTATCATTGAACTAGTAACTGTAAAATTAAAGAAATAAATTGCATATCATGGATCCTAGGCATATCAAACACATTTGTATAAAACAAAACAAATAGGAAATTGCATGAAAAATTAAAATTGCATACCTTAATGTTGTTCTTTCCAAGAAAATCATCATGCATCCTAGTACAATAGGCCTGCCTTTGCTTACAAGACAGACACCTGGTCTCATTTACTTGTCTTCATGAGGAAAGAGCTACTATTATTTAGTTTTCCCCTGGAGTCAGACGAGACATGAGTCATGTCTCGCAGAAAAACTCATTTGCCCAAGGTCATTACTTTAAATTCAACAATACTTCCAAGGTGTATGCCTTGAGTTAACCTGACCAATCATAATTGGCCATTAATTTTAACTGACCAATCATAATCAGCCGTTTCCTATTTTACCCCAAGATAATTATTTCTTTTGTCAGACTATGACAGCCTAGAATCTGAGAAATATGGCACATACCAACTTCCCTTTGTTAAATGATTATTTGACATCAAGTGGTTATATTTGGCAATTTTAATGATTACTGTCCCAGGACAGCGTTGTGGTGCCTGGAACTGTCCCAGGACAGCGTTGTCATGCCTGGATCAGTTCTAAATGAGTTGTAGATGCTGGCCTCTCAAATATAACAACTGACATGGGAAATAGGTCGAAGTGACCCTTCACAAAACCTTGCTGGCTTGACTGTAATAAAATATTAATGCACAATGTATTCAGTTTTGAGGTTCAATGCATGCTCAAGATTTGACACATTACTTTCACGATTTGCCATTTATTTCATCAGTTCATTAAGAAGCTGTTTCTCTTATGCATCCATATTTTTTACCATTCCTGTGGTTGCAGGTAAAGATAGCAGCACTGAATATGAAAAGAGCATATATATGGCCACTAATTAAGGTTGAAATTTTAAATTATCATTTGAATCTTTTTAAAAAAAATTACAGAGTGGAGCAGAATAAAATACTATTGTTGCTTAAAATTCTATCATGCAGTTTCTCAAAGAAAACTAATTAATCTGACAAATAAATAATTTGAGAGGAAAGCAGTGAATCATGGAAGAATAATACTAACACAAAAGCAGCAGCAATTCTGGAACAGAAAATGACAAATTTTCCAACATATTTAATTAAGAGTATAAGTATTTCCTTTTATGTCAAAACTTATTTTATCTCCAATTACTTTTTTTATTTTAATATTAAATTTTACAAATACATGCCTGCCATGTTAATTTTCATGTAAAAATGTTTGGCAAGATCCATTCTTATATGCTTCTTTTTACAGAGGCTGATTGTGGAATTTTCATTGGAGAACAAGGCTGCTCTTGAGGCAAAACAGAAACGAATTGAGCGGCAAATGGTAAGTTCAGATTTGTTTTTGGGGGTACCTGTGTTGTTGGTGTGTTTGTTTCTTGGATGTTCATTATGCACAGGTTTTACTGTATAAAGTTTTTTCAATATGACAGCATAACAGTGTAGCCTGCAAATCAAAAAAATCTAATGAAAGCAAACGTAAAGGTTACTTTACGCATTTGCATGCAGATAATGTGAACACTAGGTACTACATCTCACTTTTGTTTCTACAGTTGATGTCTTGACATTCCTAAGTCCATTCATATTTTTTGCCAAGTTGTTAGTTGGCTGAAGGTGTTTATCTTTTTGTAGATTTAAGAAAGTTTTGAGAGGATTGGGATATAATTTGATTTTATGGTAAATGTATCTTGATAAAAAAAACATTAGTTGTTTATAATGAAACAGTAATATTCATGTTAGGTAGGTTGCCAGAGTAGGTTGCACATATTTGACAGTCATATAATTTTTATGACGTATATCCATTTTATTATTTACTATAAAGTTCAGCATCAATATTTTGCATGATGTGTGCTTTCAATAATTCAATAACTTTATTATGATAGAGATCTATTGGACAAATATATTAGTGATTGACCAGATTAGATTTCATGGCATCTTAACTAGATCCACCATGGTGACTTATTTATTCCAAGCTATAGACACAGCTATTGTCAAAAGAAGAAACTGTAGATAATGTAAGTGCTGTCTGTCTAGGAGAACTTTATCTACATGGGAATTAATGTACTAACAGCTGCCTCACTTGATGCTCAGCATTAAGAGGTTAGAGTTAGGACTGGTAGGCCTGCTGTTAGGATTCTATGACATGGTGGGACTTCATGCTATATGTCTGTGGCATCACAATAATCAGTCATGCTGTAGACATTATATCACTATGGCTGGAAAATTATTAAAAGCTATGTTAAAATGCAAATCATACATTTATCTGTTCACATTAGATTCAGGGTGGGGCACTCATTTCAAGCTGGAATTACTGATTATTCAGGGCTTTTGGTTGTGGGAAGAATCTGTCTTCTTCAACTATAATTTGGAAATAAGGGCAGTGTTCTGAGTCTCTTCAAGGGTGCATTGAAAAAGTCACCATGTGATGGTCTCCGGTAAGAAGAATGTCAATAGCAGTGTGCCTCAGGAGACAACTAGGCACACATGCACCTTCTCACTGATTGGAGGTTAGGAACTTTGTTCACAGAGCTTTACCTCAGAAGTAATTACCCTTTGAGTTTACCACATTCCTAGCAACAAAAATACATGTAGTTGACTTTGCTTCAACTTTGGGAGATCCAATTGATGGAGTTGTTTGTTATAAGACTAAACAACAAGCTCCCCTTTTAAGTTTCCCCAATTCCCATGCAAAGGGAAGTGGACGAATTAGCAAGGACGGAATTAGCATGAAGCTGGATAGTCAGAAGAAGGCCCACAGCCCACAGATTTTTTACATTCATACTTGGCTCGTATTAAATGATCTCTACACAAAGAGAAGTTTTCAAGTTGCTATGTATATCATTGAGGTCTATGGTCTGTGATGCCAAATACTTTTGTGATTGTATAGTAGGAAACCCTAGATGTACAAGTACAGTGGCTATCTTCTTCTTTTCAAAAGAAGCATTTGTTTTTACTATCAAGGGCTATAGAGCAGCCTGATCCAACAGAATTAAATTGTTCAAGGCCCAGCCATCATTTGGGACTAAAACTTTGCAGACTAGATAAGGTATTTTGAGATGCAAAGATATGTATCACACTTGCTAATATCTAAATAGGACCTTTCCTGTCTCTTGTCAATAAACCCACCTGTGAACCTTGGAGTGAAGCTTCCTTTGAGAACATTGAAACGCAACTGTGTCCATGAGACAAAGGAGCTAAGCTTAATGCCCTATCTAGTGGAAATTTTGAGTCCGTTTCTCTCGTTCATTAACCAATTTGTTTAGATAACAAAACATCTTCTATTGGTTGCTCCACTCCCAACTGAGATCCCCTGCCTTTGCTATCGATGATCAAGATAGATTTTTTTAACCAATTAGGGCTTTGCATTTTTATTTGGCAGCTTCTAAAAGGAGATGATAAGAAGGAAGTATCTTTTACTCCCCATTAAAGCTTTAACTAATATTTAAGCTTCTACCATTTTAAGTTATATTGCAATAACTATCAATACAAATCATCTCTCTTATAAATTGGGAGCTTTCATTTATGAAATCTAAACCCGATGAGGTTCCAGCCTCATGGGCCTGTATAACTCATTCATCTTTGAGGATGTGCTGAAAGCCATTTTTTGGGATTCTCAAACTGCCTAAGTTATCATTTTACCTTTGCTCATTAGTTCACCAAAGTGAAGGAATACTTTTCTTGGGTCATACCTGCATTGATAAAGATGTTTTGGAAGGGGGGGGGCAAAAGCTGGAAAATAAAACCACAGCTTTGGTACAAAAGTGACTTTTATCCTTTCAGCAAAAACAAGAACAAATAAGAAAGTCAAAAGGTGACACATCTGTGGAGGGAGATAAGAAAGATAAAAATGTGAAGAAGAGTAAAACTAATGTACTCAACATGCTGAGGATGAGTGACAAGGATAAGAAATTAAGAGCTGAACAAGGTGGCTCAAAAAAGCTGCCATCTCACTCCGGCCCTAAAATAAGGCACATGCCTAGACATCAGCAAAAGAAAGAGACCAAGAAAAACAAAAAAAAGCCAAAAGGAGGTAAAAAGGGCCAGAAAAGAACAAGACCTGTTGATGCATCGGACGAGGTAAGCTGTAGTAAACAACATGTCCATTTATGTAAGAAGTAAAATACTGAGTAATTTCCAAGTAAATCCATTTTTGTTTTCTCTAATGACAGGAAAGGAATTTTTTCATTGATGCATTTGTTATCCATGCATTCATTAACATCGTTTGAATTCTCTTTACTATTCAGCATAAAGAGATAGTATTTCTATCATTTTCAATTTTACCCGTGATTTATTTGACGGCTTTAGAAATTCTCATTAAATTTCCAACTTCATTAATTGTTTTTATGTGGCACATCAGACAAGAATAATTTACAAACATATTTTAAATCAGATAAAGCTGTGCACTCATTTCTCTGTGTGCTTATTCATTTTTTATTTTGCCCTAAATAGCTTCTTTGTTGGTAATGAAATTCCTGTTTATTATGCAGAATACACAAAATAACTGTCAACTCTGTGAAAACTTTAAATATTTCAAAAAATAAAAAGCATAGTTGGAACTGTCATTGACAATCAACTATAGAGGAATAACTCTGATATTTATTTAGATCACAATTAATATTTATTCTAGAAATTGAATTTTTCAGAACAAAATTTCAAGGACATTTTAAAGTTGAATCATGTCCACAGTGAATGAGCATTAAAAAATTAATTGCAGTCTTTATTCTTAGACTGAGCTGTCATTGACAGTGAAAATGCTTATAAGCTTAAGAAATAAATGTCCAAATTCATGCCAAGATCTCAGAATAATTTCATCTCGCAAAGTATTTTTCTGCCATATCTAGAATGTAGCAGTTTTATGTCTTATCAAGTCTTGCACAAAATGATATTTGCATACTTTAGTCATTATGCAAGCATTTATAGCAAGCTTGCGGTGATTTTCCTAAACCTTTTTCTTCATTAATAAATGGGTTTGGGGTCAGAATGTGATGTTTCCAAATTTTATTATCCCTCTTCAATAACAATTTTTGTTGAAAAATAAAAAAAAAATAATAATCATTATGTCTGCCCAGATGTCTGTAAGCATATTTTATCCAGACCATAGCTCTTAAGTAATTGCTTGTATTTCAACTCAACTTGGCACAAATGTCAAGCAAGTGGCATGAAGATGTTTTTTAAAAATGTATGCACTCAATATGTTTTGTGTGTTTAAAAATTATAGCATGAACCTAAATACAGATTTAAATTGTGGACCATGGTTACTTGAAACCGTGGACCATGGTTACTTCAAGAGGAGTCTTTACATAAGTAGTATTAAAAAAGTAGGTGTGGATCATAGTTATTTCAGTTGAAATTGTGGACCATGGTTACTTGAAACTGTGGACCATGGTTACTTCAAGAGGAGTCTTTAAATAAGTAGTATAAAAAAGTAGGTGTGGATCATAGTTATTTCAATTGAAATTATGGACCATGGTTACTTGAAACTGTTGACCATGGTTACTTCAAGAGGAGTCTTTACATAAATAGTATAAAAACTCTAGGTGTGGATCATAGTTATTTCAATTGAATTTGTGGACCCTGTTTACTTGAAACTGTGGACCATGGTTATTTTCATGAGTCTTTCCGAAAGCGGTATACGTCCACAATGGTTACTTTTATTTGGTGTCTTTACATAAGTAGTATAAGAATTGAAAGTGTGAACCATAGTTACTTCAGTTGAAATTGTGGACCATGGTTATGTCATGAAGAGTCTTTACATAAATAAGCATTATGTAAACTGATAAGTGTCAGCCATTGAAAGTGTGGACCATGGTTACTTTATGAGGCATCGTTAAATAAGTAGTACAAGTTGTGGATCATGTTTATATTTATCTGCAGTCTTTACATACATGTAAGTAGCATACAAATTGAAGATGTGGTCCATAGTTACTTTCATTAGGAGTCATTACATAAGTCGGTGACCAGAGGGATATGTTATTTTAAGATGACTTATAAAATATTGATAGCAGAGTTGAACATTGTCTTAGTCTAGCAGTGATTGTTTTATTAGGTATTTATACATGACCCATTTATGATAATCTGAGACGATACAGTGTACCTGGTATTGGAGTGTAGCGGACAACTGCAAGTGTATCTTACTGTTAAGTATGTGTAAATAACTTTTTGCATTGAATAATGCTAGAGACAGAGGGAGAAAAAGCATAATGGGGTACATAATAAATAAATTATAGTGTTGTAATGTTTGATATTGTAGTCTGATAGTGTTGTAATGTTTGATATTGTAGTCTGATAGTGTTGTAATGTTTGATATTGTAGTCTGATAGTGTTGTAATGTTTGATATTGTAGTCTGATAATGTTGTAATGTTTGATATTGTAGTCTGATAATGTTGTAATGTTTGATATTGTAGTCTGATAATGTTGTAATGTTTGATATTGTAGTCTGACCCACAGTATCCAGTTATGTAATTATCAGATGTGTTAGTATTAAGTAACATGGGCAACTTGTTATAACTTGAAAATGTTTGAAAAGTTTGAGATATAATAAATATTTGTGTTTTTGTAGCAGGTACAAATTCCATAAAAATTGGCACATGATGCATGCCTTAAGCAGAGTTGCTTGTCTCCTGAATGACATTATTTACACCCTTTTTGTAGGCATTTTAATTTTAATGAGCTATACAAAATGTCTACACTCATGCAATCAGAGTAACAAGAAGGAACTTTACTCATGCTTTAAAATATTTTCTTTTATTGTGTGTCTGCTGTTTTAGTAGATTACATTTAGCACTTTCTAAATGATGATTTTTGCTGACATGTTTATATAAAAAGAAGCATTCACTTATATTCTAATGCTGATTTGAGGAATTAAGTTTTATGAGAGATTGTGTGTTTTATAAGAGAATTTAGGCACTGTATTTTGAGTATTTCTTAATGTATAATTCTTAATGTAGCATCAGACCATCATTGTAATAATTTATTCATCTAATATTATTAATAAACAGTGCTTGGGTAAAAAATTAATAAACAGTGCTTGGGTAAAAAATTAATAAACAGTGCTTGGGTAAAAAATTGATAAACAGTGCTTGGGTAAAAAATTGATAAACAGTGCTTGGGTAAAAAATTGATAAACAGTGCTTGGGTAAAATATTAATAAACAGTGCTTGGGTAAAAAATTAATAAGCAGTGCTTGGGTAAAAAATTAATAAACAGTGCTTAGGTAAAATATTAATAAAAACAGTACTTGGGTAAAAAATTGATAAACAGTGCTTGGGTAAAAAATTATTAAACAGTGCTTGGGTAAAAATTAATAAACAGTGCTTGGGTAAAAAATTAATAAACAGTGCTTGGGTAAAATATTAATAAACAGTACTTGGGTAAAAAAATTGATAAACAGTGCTTGGGTAAAAAATTAATAAACAGTGCTTGGGTAAAAAATTAATAAACAGTGCTTGGGTAAACTATTAATAAACAGTACTTGGGTAAAAAATTGATAAACAGTGCTTGGGTAAAAAATTAATAAACAGTGCTTGGGTAAAAAATTAATAAACAGTGCTTGGGTAAAAAATTGCTCCTAAATTTAAAGTTGCTTCTCACTTTAATTACGGATAATAACCTGATGTAGCTGAATTTACTTATCAAGTTATCTTGGCAATATGGCCTGATTAGTGAACACTGCTCTAGGTATTGGCAGCATAGACTGTACACAATCTTTTTATAGAAATGAACTTCCTGTTTAAATTTTTAAAAAGAAAACAGACAGAAGAAAAAGCTTTTTGGTTTGTGTCACAGTAATTGGAAGTAACATTGACTTTGTGGAAGTTGAGTAAATAACTTGCCTCAGAAGCTGGAGTATATGTTACCAGGGCAAGGTCAACAGGCTGATAATTCTTTGAATCAAGAATCAGAGTTTGGCATACAGGTACAGAAAAGCAGTAACTGTATGGATGCCAGCTTTCCAGACTGTAGCAGTGATTATATCAGATTAAAGGTTTTTGTCTCACCTGTGTGAGAATGATAAATAGACATAGGTGTCATCTGTGTCACTTTTCCAGCAGTAGCTACAAAGTTATCAATGTCTATATTTGTCTTAAAGTCTTCAAGTATGTACAAGTCAGGCAGGGCAGGGTTGTAGAGATTACATTAGCACTTGGATCAATAGGCCTTCAGGGCTCATGTTTTATTGAATGAAACCATTGGTCTATTAGGTACAGGATCATTTATGAGTTTTCATCTGATGTAAAATTATCAAACAAATTATTTTAATATATGTAACAATCTGCATGTAGCTTGTGGCATACAGTATATTTCAAAGATTTTCGTAAATTTATTGTCTAATTAACACAAGTTTGTGATTGTTTTTGTTGCATAACTGCCAATTTTAAATGAGTAAAAATGTCTACATTAGCTTTAATGGGCTTTTATAGGGTACTAAGTTCTTTTTATTCATTGCTTAAAGTAGTCAATCATCAAATCACCTGTGACACTCCTTTTCCCTTTATGGTGAACTTTTTAGGATTGTTGTATTGCAAAAACTATATTTATAAATTCAAATTCTCAGAACTTATAACCTTTTGCTTCCTAGGGTACAGCTTAATTATTTTGTTATGATGTTTTATTGGTCTTATCTAACTTTGAGGCAATTTGTTAGGCACCTTGGTAGCTTTCATTAGCTGAAAGGTACACAAAGATTTTAACTTCAGTATCAAGTATCCAGTTCTCATGATTTTGTAATCAGTCACTTCTTGTAGTACATTATAATTATTATGGAATTAAACCTGCATTATTAAGATTATTTAACTTTGGCGTTTTGGTTTGGCATCTTAGTAGTTTTCAGTTGATAGCATATATGCCAGTTCCATTAACTTAAATATCATTATTTACTATCATTTGAAAGATGCAATCTTAAATTGGTATTCCAAATAACTTTGATTTTGTAGCAAAAGCAATGGTAATAAGTACACCTAGTAATACTGGCACTGGTAGTATATCAGTTAATATTATTTTACTCCATATGATGGATGGGAATAGAACCTTTAGTGCAGATTTTGTTTCACACTTGTTAGAGTAGAACCTCTAAACACCATAAACATGCCGAGCACTATTATATTGTTGTTTTTTCATTTGTCCATTACCAGTTTGGTTTCTGCATAATAACATGAGAGGTCTACCCTTTACAGTTGATTGATATCTTGCATATTGTTCACAGAAGAACCTTATCAGTTTAGAGGTCACAAGGTCACAGGTCAAGGTCACTGTGAAAGAAAGGAGAAAAATGAGTTCTGGACAATAATTAAAGCTTTCCACCATCTTGAGAGTCAGTTATTGTGATTTTTGCATGACATGACAGTGCCTGGAGGTTGTTAATTCCAGTCCAGAAATGCTGAACCTTTACACTAGGCTTTTATCAAACACACCACGAGGGAAAAAAAAAATTTTTGAGAATAAATAGTGGACAACTCTTGAACAAGAAGGCTGACCACTTTGAAAGCCATAAAGAGTAAATGGAGAGTTTTCTGTCAGTGGTACAAGCAGAGAAATTTCACTCTTTTAAAAGCCTGTGTATCACAAACTTCCTCCTTTGACATTTTTATGAGAAGTTACTGTCAATCAGGTCAAGAATTACCATTCCTCTGATTGATTCCTTTATCATGGGTTTGATGGGATTGTCCTGCAACATGGAGTTTTTATTCCACTTACCTGCCAAGTAAACTGAGTGTGCCAATAAATATAATACTTAAAGTTGTTATATGGTATATTTCAGTTGGAAACAGGTTACTTCCCCTTGATACCAATGTGATTAGGAGGCCAGTAGTTGGGAATATTTTATACTGATTTAATGAGCAAGTATTGCTTCTGTTAGCTTTCTGTGGGAAATGAAATCTGAAAAGATCATTACTACAGTTTTTGAGGGTTTCAATACAGTTCCGCTTGTGTATTGTTGGAGCTGGTATATATATCGACCATCTGAGATAGTGTTGAAATACCTGCTGCATCGTGTCTCCATCTTTCAAATAATCTGTATATTACCATGATTAAAGTCTTGTAATTCATTGAATATAGCTACAAAAACAGCAAGACTGAAAGCATGGGGGGATTTTTTTCATGGTAAAAATTTTTTTTTTCTTGGCATTATTACTCAAGGTGTTGATTCAGAAATAGGAAGTTTGCAATCTAGGCACTGTTGTATATAGATGAGGGAGAATTTGTAGATGAAAATGGTGGAATGAAATTTGGTTTCCAAAATGAACAATGTTGATATTTGGGCCTAAAGATTATATATCCTATGTTGAATTAAGAATTACTGGTAGTTAAGGAATGACTTAAGAGCTAATTTTATTTGTCCTAGGTAAGGGATGGTTCAGACTTTCTGAGTGGAACTTCTAAAAGCTGTCAAAGTCCCTAATTGTATATCAGAACAAATATATGCATACTCAACAGGGCCACAAATTTAGATCTTTCTAAGATTTCCAAGGTGAGTCATACTCAACAGGGCCACAAATTTGGATCTTTCTAAGATTTCCAAGGTGAGTCATACTCAACAGGGCCACAAATTTAGATCTTTCTAAGATTTCCAAGGTGAGTCATACTCAACATGGCCACAAATTTAGATTTTTCTAAGATTTCCAAGGTGAGTCATACTCAACAGGGCCACAAATTTGGATCTTTCTAAGATTTCCAAGGTGAGTCATACTCAACAGGGCCACAAATTTGGATCTTTCTAAGATTTCCAAGGTAAGTCATAATCAACATGGCCACAAATTTGGATCTTTCTAAGATTTTTAAGGTGAGTCATACTCACATTAAAGTTTTAACTTTTACTGAAGACTTGCATATCCATAGTAAGATCTGTTGCCCAATCAGTGTGTGCCACAATTCCTATTATATCCATGGCTTTTCTGACATGTGGAAGGATATTTAGCTTATAGTCTGGATTAAGGCGTAGACATGGGTAAATACTATAAGACCTATTTTTGGTCCAAAAATTCAAAAAATTTCTAAAAAGTTGTTGATTTGATAATACCTTGACAAAAAATTTAAGAGCATTTGACAAACTTAAAATTACACTTGAATTTTAAAAATTACTTCATATGACATCATAGACACATGCTTATGGTGTCATATTTGGCTATAAAATAGCCAGTGTTTGGTAAAATTGGAACTATTTTTTTAAAACTAAGGTGGTCCATATGCAACAGCCAAATTCCATTTTTTAATACAGAATCTGAAAATATGCATGAATAACCATTTACTAGAATATTTTGGTTGTCACATGTGCAGTATGTGGAAAACGAGAACATCAGTCTGTTAGTGTTCATTGGTACCTTGCATGTCTATAACAGTCAAGTACAGACTGCATCTAAATTGATGTTTCTACTATTATGACATGAATATCATAGGATGTATGTGTTGATGACTAGAACTTTATGGCTGTGACCTTATTACCAGTCTTCATTCATAAATTCTTAAGATTGAAATCTATTGATCTTAATATCTATGCTTGTGCTCAAATTTTAATATTAAACTATTAATTAAAAATATTAAAATATTAATTAAAAAATTTTAATATTAAACTATTAAATGCAAATTTTAATATTAAACTATTAATTACAAATTTCTATTAAACTATTAATTACAAATTTTAATATTAAACTATTTACATAAATTCATTTAAAACACAGAATTGATGCAAATTGCAATGAACTTGTGTCTTGCGCCAAATATGAGTTTTTGTAGCCTATTTGCTGGATTTATTACATTGGTAAAAATTTAATTTGTCCGCGCTCTAATTCCAGTACCTACTAACCAATTACATCTTGCATTACATCTTAGAATGAAATCATCTAACATGTCCGAACTGGGTCATTATCACCTTTTATCCAATTGCTATTAAAAATGCATAATAAGTGAATCTGCAGATAATGCTGTCATTCATCAAAACCTGGTTTTACTGATATGCTTTCTACAGTTGATTAATCAACTGTATTTGTTATTGGCACCATTATTGTTATTATATCTTAGTTTGGCAGCAGATATCATCCTTACTAACTTTTTAAATAAAGATTTCAAACCCTGATATGGCAAGCAATCTATTAAAAAATCTATCTTCACAATTATCAGATAAAATACCAAAATAATCAATTGCAAATTTGTAAATGTCTCTTGATAAGATCTTTGGCATGGGCAATACAAATAGAAAATGAATAATTTCCTGTATGCTTTGCTTTAAATCTCCTTAATGTACCTGTATGCTTTAAATCTCCTTATGACCTGTATGCTTTAAATATCCTAAATGTACCTGTATGCTTTAAATCTCCTAAATGTACCTGTATGCTTTAAATCTCCTTAATGTACCTGTATGCTTTAAATATCCTAAATGTACCTGTATGCTTTAAATCTCCTTAATGTACCTGTATCCTTTAAATCTTCTTAATGTACCTGTATGCTTTAAATCTCCTTATGACCTGTATGGTTTAAATCTCCTAAATGTACCTGTATGCTTTAAATCTCCTTAATGTACCTGTATGCTTTAAATCTCCTATATTTACCTATATGCTTTAAATCTCCTAAATGTACCTGTATGCTTTAAATCTCCTTAATGTACCTGTATGCTTTAAATCTCCTTATGTACATGTATGCTTTAAATCTCCTTATGTACCTGAATGTTTTAAATCTCATTATGTACCTGTATGTTTTAAATCTCATTAGCCTTTTCAGGTAGTCATCACTAGTAACTTGAACATTTAATGTAAAATTATTTCAGTTATTACTGTGTCTTCTGTTGAATTTTCCATTAATGGATGTGTCATGTAAACATGTTGTAAACGTGCCTGTTTTTTAAAAAAAATATTCAGACTCTCTTAATTTCAATTGCTATGTTTGTGTTTACATTGATGTTACAAGACTCCATGCTGGTAAATTGATTAATTACTTCTGGGTGAACATCTTTGTACTCATCAGTGCAGATGAGATATTTTGCTGGAAGAAAATGGATCTCAGGTGCATTTGAGTTTGACTAAATGAATTCATCACTCTAATACCTTGTCACTACTTACTGTATATTAAATGATGATTGTATGCAAAGCAATGTGTCATGATGTTTTAAATCCTTGCATTTGTCTTTTGCTGACTAAGCATCAAGTCCTGTGCTTGCTGAAATATTTTCTTTTGTCCCATTATAGAACAGTTTTGTCAAGTTAGGCATTTTACAAGCAGTATTCAACCTGCTTGGATGTTGTTTTTTTTCTAAAGATCTTACACTGTATAAATATTTATCTTAGTGCTTTGAATTTTTTGCAACTTTTGATTTAAGAGATAAGTATGAAGATTAACTAGTTTGCCAAAGATTGATTGTTTGCATTTTGTTTTGGCATGAAAACCCTGACTTAAAAGTGATAAATAATTCCATGGAACATACCTGTTGCCCTTGCTGCAATTTTCAAAGATATTTCTCTTGAAATTATGTAGCAAGCACATAAGCTAAAAGAAAACCGAAAACCCGCAAGTAATTTCCTGAAGGACTGTTATTTTTTGCATGTTAGGATTTTGTAGAGGCATATCATTTTACCCCTTTAAATACCATCTGTACTCACTTATGAGTACAACTCCAAACTTCAGAGACCCAGATCTGGCATCGCATAATGCATTAGCATATCAGGGTCTGTTCTTTTTGTTAGGAGTAATTAGTAGAACATAGATCCTGATTTGTATGCGCATTATGATACAGCAGATCAGAATCTTTGTTGCTTGAAATTTCACTCAATTTATTAGTGGTGTTGTTTCATTTCTCAGATGGGATAGAATGTGCCCATCCATTTTCCCCCTACATCATTTGGTACATTTTACACTAATTCATTTAACACTGTCACAAGTTAATTAACAGAAACGTAGGTGACATAACCAGTTTCATACTGCACAAACCCAGAACTGTTGTTGCATAATGCACTGGTAGATCGGAGTCATTTTGTCAGGAGTAATCAGTAGAACAAACAACATTGACCTTGATCTACAGGTGCATTATGTGACGGCAGATCAGGGTCTTTATTGTGTGCCGTAGACTTGACTTTTAAGCTAGTACAAAATGGTAAGTTAAATTCCTTTTGATAAGTTTGTCCAAGAGATAATGTGAAAAAGTCATTGCAATAGCATTCATTCTAGAATAATAAGTAGTTTTACAGCAACAAGATTAAAGCAGAATATTACATAAATGAGAATGAAACTCATATTCTTATTAAAATTGAATCATTGTAAATTAGCTATTTAAATTTTGTCAATTTCAATACATTTGACAGTATGTTATAAGTTCTATTTTTAGAGTCATTTGGATTGAGGCCTGGACAGTGTTAAGAAATAATATAGACATGGGAACAAATTTTGCAGGAGTAAATTTGCTAAAATTGGGAATTCTATATGAATTTTAAATATCTTTTATTTGAAAATCAGCTTATTGGTTTGTCCTTGTGGACTTTAAAAGATTCAATTTAGCAAAGATAATTCATTCATAGCTGTTTGGAAATATTTGTACGGTATACACATTTAAAAGTATTTAGTTTATAGTACTGTTTCTGAATTTACACAAATTTAAAGCACTTGAAGTTCTGTTGTATTTTGAAAAAAAGAGAACTTCTCAGACCTTGTACTCACTTTGTCTTACTGTGTCACACTAGTTGTTTTTCTTTCCAATGTATCTTCCCTGTTTTTCTTCAGTGTAGGTTGAGTTGAATGGCTTTATCTGTTTTCTTTGGTGCAAGAGTATATGCCAGCTAACAACAATGTTATTCAGTTTCCATGATGATTAAAAAATAAATAGTTAAACAATTAGAAAAGAAATAAATAAACTACAATTTTACCTAACTGAATAGAATAAGCATGGAGTTTTACTCCCGTTCATATATCATAATAGATTCAGAACTGGGCAGAAATATCTGGTTGGTTGGTTTGTTGATTGATGTATGTGAAGTAGGAAATTTCCCTTAAGATGCAATTTTCCCCAAGAGTTCTCATGCTGCCTCATCATGAAATTCTCATATTGTTGTCAGTGTTGCCAAGGAACATGTTAGAATGATAGTCGTTGTATGAATGATACAATTTTTGGGTTCATTTACTTTTCATGAATGAGGGGCCCCGAGTCGTCTAAAGCGCTGTCCGTTACGGATCACTGCCATCTCACCTCTGTCTTCGTGGGTTCGAGTCTAAGATTTGCCGAATGTAGATATGTGAGAAAGCTTGCCAGTAGCTTCTCATGGATTGGTGGTTATTTCTGCGGATTTCCCGGTTTCTTCCTCCACTATTAATACTGGCCGCCATGTATGGCCTATCATGTGCTGAAAAATGTCATTAAGCCCTACAACAACCAACCAACTTTTCATGAATGTCATTTTTTTGCAGTAATAGTGACATTTTCACTGGTATCTGCATTATTTGATGCCCTGTGACAAGGCAGATGGTAATCCTTTTTCATAATTTTATGTCATGCTTTTAACTTCATATGAGCCATCCAACCCAGAAATAATCTGAACTTTTGTGGAAAGGACATTTGTAATGTATCCAAATTGAATACCAGAAGTTACCTAACTTTTTTTAAATTATGACTTGTTTTAATGAAAGTTTGTACATTTCTTTCTCCAGGCCCCCAAAAAAAAGAGGAAAAGAGGAAACAAAGAAGTGACGGACAGTTTTGACAGACTTGTCAACCAGTACAAACAAAAATTATTGTCTGCAAGCAGTAAGCCAGGTGGCAGGAAGTGGTTTGATGTATGATATAGGAAAATAGTCATGTGTGGGCCATTTGAGCAATATTGTAAGAGCTCATGGTAGAGTTTTTGAAACTTGAAGGGTTTACCAATCCAGGTTTTACCAGCTGGAGTCCAGGATATGAATATCAAATGCTAGTAATAAAAGATTCATTTTTTGAAAACCAAGGGCATAATAATAGTCTGGAGTTTTGGAAGCAGGGAATATTTATTTGTGATATCTCTAAGCAGTCATTTCAAGTTGCATCATTAATGGCATCGAAGGAACAATAAATTAAATCAAAGTTGAAAGTTTTTAGAATTTTCAGATATTTGTGTTAATCCATTTTAAGATTTCTAAGGTTTAGTTAATTATTTCATTATATATGTTCAAGTTTGACAGAAAAGGCAATATGCACTGACAAATTAATGAGTTGTAGATTCCATCCAACTGTTAGTTGTTTCTTGCATACCAGAAATTCCAAACTCTGTTGATCACAGTTATCAAAATCTATGTGTGAAACATTTTGTTAGGATATGGTCATTTTGTTATTATAACAATGCACCTATATCATTTAATCCAAGTTTCCTCTGACCTTTTCAATTTCCACCTCATTTTAGATATTTCTACAGTTATGAAGTAGAAGGTCAGAGCACATTCCCTATGAAAAATATGGAATTTGCCAAAACATCAGCAGCATAAAGTGATTGCTTTGCATAAGGCTTGCATAATTAGGTAACCTTGTATCAAACCCCACCTGCCTGAAATTGACAAGTTCATAACATGGCTTCTTATTCATAACAGGTAAAACCTATTTCACCTGGTCAGTAAGTTATACAAAATTAGTATTTACAAACTTGACCTGATATTAAATATTTTTCACATTGCTTGGTCATATTATCCCAAATCTTGTGCCCTTCACTTTGTTTTTTTTTAGTAAAGATTAAATGACTATAAGATACAAACAACAAACATTGCAGTGTGGAATCGTTATATGAGTATAGTCTTACTAATTGTATTTTAATTGTTATGTCTGAGAGATAAGTAGTATTGTCAATTTCAGGCGGAAGAGTTTGGCCTAAAGTTTCGTACTTTAGCTAGTCCATGTGTATCCAGTGTCATTAGGGCCACTATATTGTGATTTTGGTGAATTCCATGTTTTCAAAAACTCGCCTCCCACCCCATCATATCTGTCTATAGAATGGGAAAGGCAAAAGAAACTTGGACAATACATTACCTCTTGCTAGTTTTCACTGTGTGTCATACAAATTGTAAGCATGATCCTTTTATTTTTGTAGTAAATGTTTAACCATGATACATATAAATGGCAACCATGAGTTTCATTAGGCCCAAAAATATGAATATTTCCTGTTGCACTTGTTTTAAAATTAGGGTAGGTAGGTAGGGATTTTGTTTCTTTATAAAAAGATATACAATGCTTATAATATCTAATGTACTAAGTGAATGTTATTAAATTGGAATACCAGTATTCAAGGATGAATTGTTTAAAATGACTTTCCCAGTGCAACAACTTTGTGAATTTATTATACATACATTGATTCTAATAAAAATTTTAAAAAAAGTGAAAACTTCCAATTTTATTTCATTACGTATGAAGTGAACAAATATACAAGTAGTTTAAAATTCTGTATTTCAATGCATTATAAAATTTCCAGCAAACAATTAGTGGAAGAAGAAAAAAAAATTATAACTTTCAAGACAAATAAACAATTGGTCATAAATGATGTTCTAGAAATATTATAATTATAGGTTACTGCATTTGTATGGGAAAATATGAACAGGTTTTTCAGATGGCTATACTGCACAACCTTGGGAGTGCAGTATATCCATCCGAAAAAAGAAGTTCCTATTTTTCCATTCAAATGCAGTAACCATTTTATTTTTTGATCATTTTTGTTTCATTACCAAAGATTTAATAATAAAATTCACAACAAAATATATTTAATAATGAAAATTTATTATTTTATTATTAAAATAATAAAGTTCACAATGGTAGATTCCTTCAATACACAATAATAGTATTCAAGCGCATATAGCTCTGCCAACTGACTTTTTAACTTCATAGTGTACCGTGCACTCACGCACATCAAGTGCGAGGATTACAATATCAAAATGTTCAATATCGGGGAATATTGAACAGTTCTGACAATGTAAAGTTAAATGAGAAAAAAATAAGCATATATTAATATATAATGACTGCAATTTAATATATCATTAAATGCTGATGTGTCATAGAGATTGTTGCATCATATGAAATAAAACTGCTGGGTATGGGTCAGACAACTTACAAATTGAAAGCTAAAATATGCATAAAAGTGCTAGGCAATAAAACTTTTAAATTTGTTTACAGACAATAATTTGTGCACAACATTTGCAATATTGCAGTTAGATATTACAAATTAAAAAAGAAATTAAAAAGACAAACACAAACCAACCACACATACCCAGAAAACAAGTGGCTTTATATGCTGTTCAAATAATATTAAGACATACAAACTGCAGTTTAACATCATTAAATATATTGTATATAATGTTGCTGCATATCAAATGCAAATGCTCTGTACGAGTCAGGCAACTTGGTTAACTGAAATATGCATAAAATTCAAGGCCATCAAATTAATTTCTTTGCAAACAGTAATTTCTGCACAGCACTTGTAATATTATAATTGGATATCAAATAAAAAAAATGGACAATCTGAAGAACCGTTTTTTTAAAATCATTTTTTGTGCAAGATTTCATTTTCTCACATAAGTTAGCTATGATGGTATTGTCTTAATACCACAATACAACGGACAATAAAAAGTTTATGGCCATGAACTTTAACATACACCTATTGTAATTCTAGTATAATGTGACAGATTAAGATTAAATTTCTTGTCAGTTAAATAAATTGTAATGAAACTATGATTAGAAACTACTATGGATAAATATATCACTATTACTAAAGGAAGAACATAAACTTGTACCGAAACAATAAAGCCATAAGACAAATCTCAGTATGTATTTTGCTGCATTATATAAAGGCTTGAGATAAAAAAAAACTTCATAAATTTGATTTTTTCACAAGAAGCATTAAAAGATTCAAATATGCTTGACAGTCCAGACCTACCAAAGTAACAGTCATGTTATATACTGAAGGAATTACAGATCTAATTAAGTTGAATAATTTAAACTAGAACACAAATATTTTTTTCTCCAGCCAGTTAAGATGCATAAACATGTACTTTAGGGGTCCATAGTGGCCAAGTGGTCTAAAGCACTCACCATTACAGATAACTGCGATCTCACCTGTGTGTTTGAGTCTTGTGTTAAGCAATGTAGGTATGTTAGGAAGCTTGCCAGTAGCTTATTGTGGGTCTATAATTCTTTATAGGGTTTTCCCAGATTGTTCCTCCACCATTTATACTGGTGGCCATGTAAGCCTATCTTGTGCTGAAAAATGGCATTAAACCCTACAACAGCAACAACATGTACTTTGAAAGAGTGTCATAGCAGTCAAGTGTATAAGCTGTCAGCCTTTTATAGCCTCAACCAAATAACTTCTGTCAGTTCAAGTCTCAGTCAAGGCAAATATCGGCATTCAAGAAAACTTGCCAGTAGCTCCTACACCTATAATATGATGCAGAAAATGGCATTAAACACCATAAAGGTGAAAAAATATGAAAATTGTTTTGGTTTGGTGTTCTTGCTATGATAAGTGATGCTTGTCAAAAAGAAACATGAAAATCATAAATCATTGTAAAATCTTTGCACTGCATGGAAGAATCCTCAACTTTAATAGAAATCACAAATCTAAGAATAACTGAAGGTGTTAACAAAAATTTTGTCATGTTATCATCTAAGGTGACCACTGTTGTACTCGTTGGGACAATCACTCTTTTGCCATGTCAACCAGTAAAAACTAGATATCCTGGTTCACCATACAGTATTTTGGCTTTGTCATCACAAAATAAAAATGCACTTTTATCTAGTAGTTTTGTGGAAAACTATTTCAGATATATAAATAAAGTATATTACAATTGCTTTAATCTGGGTGTTGTGAATGAAACTGTCTCCTTTATATTAAACTCAATATTAGATGTCAAATTCAGTGCAGCTTTTGCATATTTGTTGTGTATGATGCAAATTGTAAAGTACCAGACTTTTGTTTGAGAGCTGTGGAGTCCCTTCAGGGCAAATTTTGACTGCATTATCATTCATCTCATCAAAGGAAATGAATTCAGACAATGGGCCATTCTATGTCTTCATTCATCTGCAGCAGTGATATTTTGTGTGTGTCTTGGATTTTTAAAGTAGCTAGCAAATTTTTTCAGTCATATCACTATGATGTCTACAGTGTGGCAGTTTATAGTGATGTTTTGCACTGGGACATCATGCCACATACATGTAGCATGATGTCCGACCCAGTCACATTATCCTGATACCAGACTGACCAGTCCTAATACTACCCTTTTAATGCTGAGCACTAAGCAAGGCAGCTGTAAGTACCATTTGTATAAGTCTTTGGTATGATTTAGCTGGGGTTTGAACCCTCAACCTCCCACATCCAAGGAGTAATATTTTCCACAATTCCAAAATGAACTTACGAAAATATGTCAAATGTGTTAATTGATCTTCCATTATTCAATACACACAAGTCTGGTATATGATCCACATAAGTAGCCATAACCTCTCTTGAGTTACAGGATGAGATGCTGCATCTAATGTCAGTTCTTTGTATATCAGATCAACTACAAATATTAGGATAGATGTCACATTTTCAGTCACTCTTTGAACAGTCTCTGTGTGAAATTCTGGCCTAGTTAGCTGAAGGAATTGTGTACCCTGTTTGCTTCTGTCTTATTTCCTCTTACACCTTATACAAACTGTTGAGGGGCCCCGAGTGGTCTAAAGCGCTGTCCACTGTTTAAGGTGGCACTCACCAGTTATTATGTACTTTTTAGAGAGCGCTGTATGTAAGGTAATGTTGTTTGCATTTAAAACATGTACAGTGGAGAGAATGTTGGCATACCTCTATGCTATTTTCAAGTAATGTGGTGAACATTTCTTTGGATATTGTACTTTTGTAAATTGTAAATGATCTTAGCACACTGCTAACTAAAATGACTGCTCCCTTGTGCTCCAAAAATCAAAACGAATTTGTCTAAAGTACACTATCTTTGGCAGCTATTAAGATAGGGAAAATGAATTTTGCCAGACTAGACAACACCACCATCTGAAAGAGCAATGAAAGAATTACCAAATATATAAAATTTTAAAAAACGTTATTGGCTCTTTTTTTACAATTTACCTCTGAAGTTCGGTAAGTGAAAATGAGCAAATGGAGCTAGCACTTTTTTGAAAGGTGCACATCTGGAATAAGACCAAGCTGTATACTCTATAATCCATGTTACACCCATCAATCATACACCAAAATCAAAGGAATTAAAGGTTCTTTGAAAAATACCTAAGTTATACAGGGTATTTTTTAAAAAGCCAGCATAACTAGTGAGAAAACCCAGAGAAATTATTTTTATTTAAAATTCTAAACCTATGCTAAATATGAAATTGTAAAGCACCACCTGATACAGCAAGATCAAGTTTCTGATACAGTAAGATCAAGCTTCTGATACAGCAAGATCAAACCTCTGATACAGCAAGATCAAGTTTCTGATACAGTATGATCAAGCGTCTGATACAGCAAGATCACATTTCTGATATAGCAAGATCAAGTTTCTGATACAGTAAGATCAAGCTTCTGATACAGCAAGATCAAGCTTCTGATACAGTAAGATCAAGCTTCTGATACAGCAAGATCAAGCTTCTGATACAGTAAGATCAAGCTTCAGATACAGCAAGATCAAGCTTCTGATACAGTAAGATCAAACCTCTGATACAGCAAGATCAAGTTTCTGATACAGTATGATCAAGCGTCTGATACAGCAAGATCACATTTCTGATATAGCAAGATCAAGTTTCTGATACAGTAAGATCAAGCTTCTGATACAGCAAGATCAAGCTTCTGATACAGTAAGATCAAGCTTCTGATGTTATTCCTTTCTACCATAATGTTTCCTCTTCAGTGTTCAATAGTTGCATCATTTGCAACAGTTCAAACAGCATAATCTATTTCCTGATTTTTCTGAACAGTTTCATTTTGCATAACTAAATGATTCTCATATACCAACAAGCAGTCAGCAAAGTTGATTTACTTCTGACCCTGCTTTCTGCCAGGATGCAGAACTATTAACCACTGATTTTAAAAGAAATGAGAATAAAGTCTGACCATGACTTTTTTTATTCATGTACAAGTAACTGCCCAACTTAATTTATCTTACATTTAAAGACTTTATATCCCCAATAATCATCAAATCTAAAGGTACACTGTGCTTCCACTTTGCTTCTTCACAGTAATGTGATTTGTAGTGTACCATAAAGCATTGCAGAGGACCTACCACTATAAAATTAAATTTTAAAATGGGTAATTAAAGTGTGCCAAGATACTGCCAGTGTAAGTGCATTCAGGTAGCAAGTTACAGCTTCTTAAACAGACCACATCAGATGTCTGGAAGTAACTATATACAAAATAAGTTATGAACAGACTACTTGACTGTTAGTTTTATGGAAGCACCTGGTGATCATTTAAGACCATATCAATTTAAAGTTGAACAGTTACAAATTACAAATTATTCTTTTTAATATTAAGTAAAAACACCATTGCAAATATGTCATTATTCTAACTTTGCTAATATTAAGTAACAACACTCCATTACAAATCTGACTTTTTTCTGTCTTTGCTAAAGGCACAGATATTCCTTTCAATGATTCCTCATAATGCAAAGCTATTATATGGATCTAGTGCACTATGGTAAATATTTAATATTCAGTGTCAACAAAAAATGATAATATTGCAAAATGCTCCATAAGTGACAAAATAATTTATTACAAAATGTAAATCTATTAAAATGGCTTTGAAGAGATTAAAACATTGACTCAAGCTATCACACCTGTAGAAATAGATAAATTGCCTAAGAGTAAGTTGATATAAACATCAATCAATGTTTATTGTTTGGATGTAAACTACCAGTAAATACATATGTCAAGCTGCAATTAAATAAGTATTTTTATCAAACAATTGAAATATTACTTGTCAAATAAGGAAGATAAATATAAGCTAACTGAAGAAAGCCATGGGTTTATACATTCATTCTTATAGTAACACAGTAATAAGGAAATAAAATCTCCAATTGAAAAGAAATTTATTTTTTTTTATGTCTTAATGTTAAAGGTATTTATAGCAGCCAATGATTTGTACATTAAAAATTTATAAATTCCTGATAAAGTTACACAGAAATAGCATAAAGTATCCCCATGTAGATAAGAATAGATTTTTAAATTATTTAATGTTAAAAGTGTTTTCTTAATGTAGCAACAAAAACTTGTACCTTAAAAAGTTTTAATATCCAAAAATCATGTTAAGGTTGATATAGATTGAGTAGCCAAAGAAACTCAGTGAAAAAGAATTCATTTTTTTAATATTTTTAATATGTTAAAAATTTTTAATTAATGTAGCAGCATGGGGTTTGTTTATTAAAAATCTAAAAAAATTGCATCAGAATTTAGTAATCAGCAGCCATCTTTGTATGACTGTCTAACTGTAAGAATATTAATATTAAAAAAGGAAGGACAGGAAAGTGAAATATCACATGTATCATTAGCAGGTATGCCAGGTGCCACCAGTTTTTTCTTAAAAGTATGAGTCTTCGATAAAGATAATGAAGTTGTTTGCTTGTATTTTTCCAAGAGGTCATATTTATGATTATAAATTCCCCATTCAATCTCTTAAAATGGATCTGAATTATAATCCACACATTATCATAATGGAATGTAAGATGGTTACTCTTGTGGTAATCCTGTCTACCAACAGCAGCATTGATCAATTCATACATATAACAGAAAAAGAGCTGCTTATAAAATAGACTTCAATAAATAAATTAAATCTACATTAAATAGATTTCAATAAATAAATCTACAGTAAATATCTGAATGTCAATACCTATTTTCTTAATAAACTGATATGTATTATTGTCTCTTTAAAAAGTTCAAACTGTATACATTTTCTATCTTCAGTATTAAACTATATTAAATAATTTTAGGGCTTTTTTCTAATATATTTTCTATACATTACATTTTTATATTGCACTTTTTTATGTCTAAAGTGAAATAAAATAAACATTTTTATAGACATTTTTTAAATGCATGCACAAACTATGCACCTTTAGTCTTTGCACTGCATTTTGGAAAGTCCACTTTATACTTCATGAACTTTGACTCAGTATAATGTACATTTTATCATTTCATTTCAGAAATGTAAAATATAGACATAACATACAATTTAAACAGTGGTTGACAGGTATGATGTAGGGGCCTGAGTGGTCAAGTGGTCCAAAGCCATCTCCATTACAGATCTCTGCCATCTCACCTCTATCGGCCTGGGTTCAAGTCTTGAATTATCCAATGTGGGTATGTGAGAAAGCTTGCCAATAGCTTCTTGTGGGTCAGTGTTTTTTCTGAGGGTTTCTTAGGTTCTTCCTCCACCAATTATACTGGCTGCCATGTATAGCTTATATGTTGAAAAATGACATTGAACCCTATAACAACCCTACAGCAACTGGTATGATGTTAACTCAAGTGCAATGACAATGTTTTAAAATTTTCACCATTAATGTTTATTAAATATTGCTTGTAATATTTAGCACTTAAAAAAACCTAAATTGCACTTTGGATGCACAAAAAATGTGACTGAAATATATCAACCCATTATCTTTGTCAAGCTATAAATGTGATTCACATTCTTGTGATCTGTTTGCACAGGAAAAACTTGGGTGTCCTGAGTATGATATGAAGTACATAATAGAGATCATTCACAAATCTAAATTGAATACAAGTTAAAATTCAAGTTGATCCAATTTAAAGATATGTTGTACATCCTACTGTTCCAAAGGTCTGAATTAGTGAATATTTAATTAAAATATATTTTATTACCTCGTAATCTTGAAAGCAGGACAGTCCTCCTCCACCTGCCATTAATATTTCAAATACATTTACAATGTTCAGTACTAGTTTGCTTGTGTTTACTCAGCTGTCTGTGGTGTTTTCTCCAAGCTGTACATGTAAACTCAATACTTTTAATGCTAAATTTAAGGTAAATATCGCAACCAACAACTTTTCATTCACTTCCAGTCCATTAGATGATGGTGCCAAATTGGTTTTACAGATTCCCTTTAAGGAATATCGGTCTGTTAGTTGATGAGAACATCTGCAGTAACATTGTGATTGGGAATTGCAGTAATAACTTTTTTCATATACATGTCCTGACATTTGTCAAATTTTTATGTCAGCAATGTACCAGGCAAAGTATCCATGGTGCCACTCATGGAGATCCTTTAATCAAATAATATTTCAAGCACTGCAAAGTATTGAGCAAACCTGGCACAATTAGATACACAAACAATGCGGCAATCTGATTTTTTTTGTAAAATCCATATGGGGGAAAAAGAGCTAGGGTCAGCAGTGAAAAACAGAAAGGGACAGCCGACCGGAAACATTTTTTTTTGGAGGGGGCGTTATTGTTTTACATGTGATCAGACATATGCATTACTTTTCTAGTGACATCAATGGTAAAGTTTTGTTTATGACATTTTGCCTGTGATATGCTGGTTTGCACCACATTAGTGGCTATAAAAATGTGAAACATTGGGTCCAGTACAACACATATTTTAACTCACCTGGCATGAATCAATGATATTGTCTTCTGTCCATTGTGCATCATGAGTTGTTAGTCCATTTATCAACAGTTGCTTTTTGAACACTTTAGGGGCCATCATTTATGATCATATTTCACCTGAATATTATATGTAAACTTATATCATTACAATATGTTTCATTGTTAACAGTATCCATGCATATTAATGAAGTGATCTTGCATTTGATAGGCTGAGCTTGTGAAGACTTTAGTTGCAATATTTCTGGTGAGAATTTGATTAGATTGTTAAAATTTATCTTATATGATCAAGATCTTTAATATATGAGCAACCTTCTTGCATATTAATGAGGTGATCTTATATCTAAATGGTTGAGCTTGTGAACAGTCCAGAAGTCATATTTCCAATTAGATTTTGATTGGATTTGGTATGTAAGCTACTATCATCAAAATCTTGGGTGAGTCTGATTCTGAGCAACATCCACACATATTAATTAGGGGATCTTAAATCTGACAGAGCTTTGGAACACACTAGAAATCCTATCTTATTTTGTAAATCATGTAAATATGCTAGAGGCCATATTTGATATCTTGTAAATACTCTTGAGACCAGATTGGCACAGCTTGTAAATACTATAGAGGTCATATTTGCATAGCTTGTAAATACTCTAGAGGCCAGTTTTCATTCCAGATTTGAAATATTACTGATATGTAAGTTTGTATTGACAATATCTCAGATGTGTTTGATTGTGTGAGATGCACACATTAATCTGCATCCAGACAAATCAGTTTGTATTGACAATATCTCAGATGTGTTTGATTGTGTGAGATGCACACATTAATCTGCTTCCAGACAAATCAAATGATAGAAACTGAACTGTGACCTTCTGGTCTTGAATCTAGTGCTATAGCCACTGAACCACATTAATAACTGGAAAGTGATTAATTTAAGGATAGGGTTTAGAACAGTTTTTAAGTTATAAATCAGGCCCTTGTCTCCCATGACAGATGCAGATGACAGTGCTGTGTTTATAAATAACCTTGACCTGTTCATGTTAAGAAAGTGATCCTTAATATATAATGTCTATAAAAGCAGATAAATTACACCAGCAGTTACAGCCAATGCAGCAACTCTTGTGCTCAAGGTTTTTATTTGTTGTCTACACTTTCTTTACATGTGATTTTCCATTCACAAGCTGACAGATCTCAGGCTTCCCAGGTGAGCAATATTTGACACACTTGGTCCTCTTGTTTTTTTTATTTAAGACTGCAGCTCAAAGAAATGCATTGATAATTTATTGATTTGCTGGCACTGTGTTACTAGAAACTTCTAAATAGAATCTTTTACATGTACTCAAGCAATAAATATTAGGCAGATGATCTACTTGTATTCAACATTGTCAGTGATGGATTATACAGTTCTCAAATTTACCATTGTCTAATAGCCTATGTATTTCTCAGTCATCATTGTCAGTGATATGCAATGTAGTTCTCAGATTTATCACTTACAGTAACAGTCATTGAAGCTCATATTCATCATTGTTGGTGATATGCCTTGCAGTTTTAGATTCATCATTATCTTTGAAGGGCTATGCACATCTCTAATTCATCATTATCAGAGATAGCCTCTGCAGCTTAAATTCACCATTGTCAGTGATAGACATTGAAGCTCATATTCATCATTGTCAGTGAGAGGCTTTGCAGCTCAGATTCATCATTATATATGCTAGGCTTGCAATTCTCCAATTCATCATTGTCAGTGAGAGGCTTTGCAGCTCAGATTCATCATTATATATGCTAGGCTTGCAGTTCTCCAATTCATCATTTTCAGTGATTGGCTTTGCAGCACAAATTCATCATTATCAGTGACAGATTTCTCAGAGTCATCATTTTCAGTTATGGGACTGGATAAGTAGATACCAACCTGTCTTCTTTATTCTTTAGTATTGGTCAATCCTTGTGCGACACTATTTGTTGCGCTGGAATGTTGTTTTAATTTGACATAAAGTTATATTTCAGTATATGTAAATGGAAGTGTTTCCTGAGTGTTTCATTAGTGTTGTATGTCTTAGTCTTTATCAGATTTCATTGCAGACCTTTCAGAAGATAAAATGTAATCATTAATGTAATCATACGTTATGAAAATAAGATAAAAGGACTGATTTTTTTAATAAATAAATGTTTTAAATGTGTTACATTTTTATTCTTAAGTTAATGCAGCAGAATATACAAATGTTCATTTCATGGCTTGGAAACAAGTAGCCTTGGATGGGTTTGGAATCAGATTGTCAGCTTGTCAATGTTCTTATTACATTTCCATTTATTATACAAGTAGCTTTGGATGGGTTTGGAATCAGATTGTCAGGTTGCCAATGTTCTTATTACATTTCCATTTATAATACAAGTAGCTTGGATGGGTTTGGAATCAGATTGTCAGGTTGCCATTGTTCTTATTACATTTCCATTTATTATACAAGTAGCTTTGGATGGGTTTGGAATCAGATTGTCAGGTTGCCAATGTTCCTATTACATTTCCATTTATTACACAAGTAGCTTTGGATGGGTTTGGAATCAGATTGTCAGGTTGCCAATGTTCTTATTACATTTCCATTTATTATACAAGTAGCCTTGGATGGGTTTGGAATTAGATTGTCAGGTTGCCAATGTTCTTATTACATTTCCATTTATTATACATGTAGCCTTGGATGGGTTTGGAATCAGATTGTCAGGTTGCTAATGTTCTTATTACATTTCCATTTATTATACAAGTAGCTTTGGATGGGTTTGGAATCAGATTGTCAGGTTGCCAATGTTCTTATTACATTTCCATTTATTATACAAGTAGCTTTGGATGGGTTTGGAATCAGATTGTCAGGTTGCCAATGTTCTTATTACATTTCCATTTATTATACATGTAGCCTTGGATGGGTTTGGAATCAGATTGTCAGCTTGTCGATGTTCTTATTACATTTCCATTTATTATACAAGTAGCTTTGGATGGGTTTGGAATCAGATTGTTAGGTTGCCAATGTTCTTATTACATTTCCATTTATTATACATGTAGCTTTGGATGGGTTTGGAATCAGATTGTCAGGTTGCCAATGTTCTTATTATATTTCCATTTATTATACAAGTAGCTTTAGATGGGTTTGGAATCAGATTGTCAGGTTGCCAATGTTCTTTTTACATTTCCATTTATTATACAAGTAGCTTTGGATGGGTTTGGAATCAGATTGTCAGGTTGCCAATGTTCTTGTTACATTTCCATTTATTATACAAGTAGCCTTGGATGGGTTTGGAATCAGATTGTCAGCTTGTCAATGTTCTTATTACATTTCCATTTATTATACAAGTAGCCTTGGATGGGTTTGGAATCAGATTGTCAGGTTGCCAATGTTCTTATTACATTTCCATTTATTATACATCTATGCATGCACTGAGAAATAGGCACAGAAGCTGTGGCATTAGTCAAGTCTACACCGCACCAGCAATATATTGTGGACTCTCATACACTCCTGTTGGCAGCTTCACATATAAAAGCATATAAATGTGTCCTTGCCATTTATTCTTCCTTCAGTTACAGTTGTTGTTGTTGTTGGGCTTAACGCCATTTTTCAGCACACGATAGGCTATTCATGGCGGCCAGTATTAATGGTGGAGGAAGAAACCGGGAAATCACCGGAAAGAACCACCGACCCACGAGAAGCTACTGGCAAGCTTTCTCACATATCTACCTTAGCCGAATCCTAAACTTGAACACACGCAGACAGAGGTGAGATGGCAGTGATCCGTAACGGATAGCGCTTTAGACCACTCGGCCATTAGGGGCCCCTCAGTCACAGTTAACAAATTGGATTGGATATCGTAGCACCTGCCCTACTGAGGCAGGAGCTAAAGGCGATAACTTTATATATCTACATTACTTGTACTTGTTTAAGTATTTCAATTTTAACTTATTTCTAAATAGATTTTATATACACATACACACACACATATATATATATACACACACACATACAGACATATATGCACACACACCATAATCTTAAAATCTGGTGAGGAGATACTTGATTAGAAAATGATTAATTAAAGGTGTTTTTTTAACTTATTTTGCTACTAGAACCACAAGTGTTTGCACATATTTCTATTAGTACCACACCATAACAGCAAAAGTCACTAAGACCTATATTTCAAGATTTACTGGCTTAGTTTTTTAACTTAAGCTCCTGACTTCATATCTTTTAGGCCTATTGGTCAAAGGCCAGAAGAACTTACGGGATAGCTAGTTGTCTGTTGGCAGACATACATCATCCATCCATCTGTTGCAATACGTTTGATATTGCTACTCCTCCAAAACTGCTTGGCTGATTCCCATGAAGCTTTATTGACACATTCATCACATTCATCCACACACATTCATTGCTGCACATATTCATCCATTCATGCATACACATTCATCCCATTCAACCACATTCATCCCATTCAACCACACACATTCATCCATTCATGAACACACATCCCAGTCAACCACACACATTCATCCCATTCAACCACACACATTCATCCCATTCAACCACACACATTCATCCATTCAACCACACACATTCATCCCATTCAACCACACACATTCATCCATTCAACCACACATTCATCCCATTCAACCACACACATTCATCCATTCAACCACACATTCATCCCATTCAACCACACACATTCATCCCATTCAACCACACACATTCATCCATTCAACCACACATTCATCCCATTCAACCACACACATTCATCCCATCCATGCACATTCATCCATTCAACCACACATTCAACCACACATTCATCCATGCACAATCATCCATTCAACCACACATTCATCCATGCACAATCATCCATTCAACCACACACATTAATCCATTCATGCAAACACATAAATCCATTCATACACAAACACTCATGCCATTCATCCACACACATTCATCCATTCAACCACACACATTCATCCATTCAACCACACATTCATCCCATTCAACCACACACATTCATCCCATTCAACCACACATTCATCCCATTCAACCACACACATTCATCCCATTCAACCACCATTCAACCACACATTCATCCATTCAACCACACATTCATCCCATTCAACCACACATTCATCCCATTCAACCACACATTCATCCCATTCAACCACACACATTCATCCCATTCAACCACACACAATCAGTCCACTTGGGACTCTTACTAAAACACATTTTAGTACCTCTGCCTTGATATCATCTTGACCTTTGTTATTCTTTAATGTCCATTATGAGATCTCTCGCTGCCCGGGGAAGGGGGGAGGCAAATACGGTAGGTCCAGATCACTTTCAGTCTGACGTCAGGTTCAACTTGATCATAATTGTTTACAGTTTCTGCCGGAGACTTCTACAAGCGGTTCTTGAGAGCTCTATACTTGTTTTTTCAAATTATTTTGGCATATAAATCAAGGTTGCAGTATATTACGCTGTCCAAGTCTCCTGTCCTTTTTTTTTTTTTTTCATTCTTTGGATTCTTTCGGTTTATACAGCTCACTATATACTGTTCAAAAAATATATCAAAAGGTCGATTTGCATTGTTACTCATTTTTCATTAGAATTTTGGGTAGTTTGCTGTCGATATTGGGTTTCAAAACAGGAAGATATTAGAAGCATTATTACTAGTATCCTGATTTTGCGACCACTTGCATCCTTTAGCTATTTGTCTTGCTGCTTTGGAGGAAAAGCAGATAAATGTTTGTTTGGTTTCCACACTTATAACTCACCTGATTAAAAATCGTAGTTGAGGTCGCTCATTGAAAATTTCCAAGGAGCTGCTCGCGGTGAATTCGTGGCTCACTATGCCAGAGGTCATGTTCATTTAACCAAACCTTGTCATTTCACGTTTTCTCTAGTCTTTTCTCATGAGCCTTCACAATTACGCTGACTATCGCTAGTGGCAATTGACTATAAAATCACTGGCGATTGTTATATATCTTTAATTTGTATCATGTGGTTGATCTATATATGTAAATGTAGATTGCAAGGTTCGTTTGTAAACAAAATATTACGTAGTTACTTTTTGTCTCTGATTGTAGATTATATTTTAAGATAATTATCGCTTGCAGGTAAACACGTTTACTAAGTCAAAGTTCTAGACACAGCCATGATTCTGACCTTGGAGTTTCCAATAAAAGAATTTCGGTTGCAACTTGATGGAAATTTCCATTATGGTGACATAGTATTTTGGTTACAATTTGATGGAAATTTCCATTATGGTGACATAGTATTTTGGTTACAATTTGATGAAAATTTCCATTATGGTGACAAAGTATTTTGGTTAAAATTTGATGGAAATTTCCATTATGGTGACATAGTATTTTCAGAAAACTGGTATTGCGAAATAAGTCAGGTGGGGATATATATAAACTTTTTTTTACATTAGAATTATTTACTCCTGCTTTTAACTTAATTTGTGTAGAAATTTAATTTGAGATGGATCTTTTATTTAAATTATTCACGGGAATTATAAATTTAGGACTGAATTACTATTTTGGGTCATTCTGTTTATATCTTTGTGATACACTAATATTATAAGCTCGTCTCTCTATTCGAGACTGTTAGCACATCAAGGCATTCAAGATTGAAATTCATTTTGAGCACCAATGGAATTCATTAAGAAAATTGTTCAATTATTTTTTTTACTTGTGCTTTAACATTTAGGACTCTTTGGGACATAATTCGCAAAATGGCAAGTCCTTTAAATGCTCTCTTTTTGTATTCTAGGGAAATAAATTCTTTGTTGAAATTACGAAACTTGTTGGGTTTTTTTTTATCTTTTCTGTTCCATAGTTCAAGATCATATAACTGTAAAACTATGATTTCACAGAGCGTCTCAACCAGAGTACGTACTCGTTTTTTTAAAAAAAAAATTGACTTTGCATACAATTTCATCAAAAAAGATTTACATGGGTTTTAATAAAGTTTAGTCTCGTAACTAGCATAAGTTTGAGGCAATGTGCAGATAGCACATTGGAAACAAGCAGGTCTGAAAATCTGAGAACGGTATGCACTCACAGTCGATATAGTTTAAGACAGCAAGTATCTGGAAGAGAACGCAATTTGTATGCGTCTAAGCAACCATTAGTTTCCTGCAGGTATGTTTTTTTCTTCGTTTATTTGGTGTGGTTTTTTTTTTTTTTTGTTAAGCACGCTTTTGCGAAGCGAGACTCAGCATCACATCTCCGGTGGGAAGTCATGTTTGTCCAGGATTAGGTTGAAGTTCAGATTTAGATTCTTTTAAGCATTATTTTTATCATGGCTTCGACATGCACCCTCGTCTTTTTAGTTATATTAAAAGCCGCTTAAATTATCCGCTTAACATTTCTTTCAGAAGACTATTTTAAATCATTTATTTAAGAATAACTCCGAAGGCAAAAGCAAAAAAAAAAAAAATCGTACTTTAACTTCCACGTTTTGGAAGTACAAGTACAGCTAGCTGCAACCCATTCGTTAGCTATCCGACGAATTGCTAACACTTTAACCTTGGCAATGTCAGCTACATTAAGTACAGTCGGGAGGAATAAAATATTCAAGATAAACACTAAGGCAGTAATTTTCCCAAAATATGAATCATAAACATATTTTATTAATTAAAAGCAACAAAAAACCCCACTAATAGATAAACTGTTTAATAATTGCTTAAAATGAATATATTTAGAAACAGATAGAGCAAAAAAGAAGCGAGAGGAAAATACGAATGAAATGCAACTACAGATAAATAGGACTTATCATTTTAAAGAACAGCTTTAACTTTTAAAGTCTATTTCAAATTTTCAAACTGCAAAATTAAAAAAGAGTAAAGAAAAAAGAACTGTAGTACACTAATAATATTTTTGTTTGATATTCAAAAAACAGCTACATTATTAAGAAACCTTCGTGCTTCCATGCACCGCTAAACAGAAAACATCTTTAAAAATCCATGCACATATAATAACCCATAAAAGACCATCTATTTATTCATAATTTGTATTGAATAAATACCATTACAAGAAGAACAAATTTCTTTGGCCATAAACCCACCATAATCCTAAAATTTCAGGGACAAAATCTCCGTTTATGTTCCTCGTTTATTATTTGAAACAATGCAATTCCCGACATATTTTGATGAATGCTAAATATTTTTGGCTGAACATGTCTTATCGGGAAATGGATCAAGGTGTTAAAACTAAAACTTGTTAGGAAATGGGTCAGGTTTGAAAGCCTAAGCGTATGCAACCTATATTTCTTTCAAGAGGTCAGCTGATCGTTATAGTGGAGTGCGGTATGACAGTCGCTGACAAACAAAAGACAGGAAAATCTTGAATATTTTACAGGCTCATACTATTGTGGCTAAAAATGAAATTTGACCAGTATATTATCTAATTTAATCCTATTCGTGAGCTCTGCCATTCAAATTAGCTGTGGGCGGAGCTTAGTTACAGACTTGGGGGAAAGGAAATTGCATAACAGAGGCTAACATTGGTCATGAACAAGCAAGAACTGACACTAGTAGACAAGGTCCTAATGTTAACGGAGAAACCGATAAATATTTTGATCAATCGAATGATGCAAGTCATGCGTTGTCTAGCTTATTGTACCTTTTGGAATGGACGATTGAACATTACTGTACAAGGATACGGAACATCGTTCTGACAAGTTTCCTTCCTTACAACACCCGGACCACTACACCCCACCACTCGTCCCACCGTTAGGGCTCAAATCATCTTCATAGGCGCTTTGAAGGATGTCAACAAAACTTTTTTTAAAAAATACCATGGTTCTCTTGTATACTGGAGCTGCGAGAGTACCCTAGTTTGCTTGCAAGCTGTCAACCTAAAAAATACCTATTCAAAATCCTACAATCCGAACAACCTGGGTTATATACTTTGCACTATCTTAGGGCAAGGCTCTTTACTTCTATTGCTTCTGCATAAAATGCCATAATTATTTTTCTGTCACAAAAAGCACTAAACAAAGTAAATTTCACAAAGGTATTTTCCACAGAAGCCTATCTAGATATTTGTAATGTAGTTTTCTTGTTACGTAGCATTAGTTGCAAGACGTGGCAGATGTTCATAAAGGACCATGTCTTAATCATTGAAAACCAACAATGTGGCGAATAACACTTCAAGCCTAAAGTGTTAATCATAAAGCACTTTTTAGTTAAAGCGAAAAGAGCTGTCATAATGGCTTTAAGTGCTTATACAAATAAATTGAAAAATAGTTTGAAAATTATACTGAAATGTTTCAACAACAACAACAAAAAAAGCAAAGGCCATCCTGCCTGTCTAGAAACTTGTCTGTTGTCTCACATAAACGTAGTCACTTATCACTTGAACTTTGACAATCGTTTAATTCTTGTGCACGTTTATTATGAACACTTTGAATCAATAAACACAAGGCTTTTGGTTTGATACCTTTTCTAGGAAAGTCAGATCATATTTTAAAATAACTCACTTCCCTCAAAACTCTACTTAATCCGGCCACGTTCATTCTCTCTCAACATTATAAGGAATTTTAGACACAGTTGTGTATAGATAGACAAATATTGCAAAAAGTCCGGATTTTTCCATGGTCCAGATTTGTTGTTGTTGTTGTTGTTGTTGTGAGGTTTAACGCCATTTTTCAGCACATGATAGGTTATACATGGCGGCCAGTATTAATGGTGGAGGAAGAGACTGGGAAATCACCGGAAAGAATCACTGAAACCACGAGAAGCTACTGGCATGCTTTCTCACATATCCACATTCGCCGAATCTTAGACTCCGGTCCAGATTTGAATGAACCAACTTTCTGATATATTTTTAAAAATATGAGCTTGTGGAAAATGAGTTGATATCATGGATACCTAGGGATGGGTGTTTTGCTACTTAACCAGTTTATATACTAATTTGCGTTCAATGTGGAGTCCAGTTTCTTTAACTGCTTTCTTATTTATATGCTTATCAGTCCGAAAGTCTTTATACGAATTACTTTTCATATATGTGAAGTTCTATTTAATTTTTGTCTACTTAAACATGAACAGAATATATTAGGTCTAGAGTGATGATAGTTTTGAAATAATAATAATAATAATAATAATAATAATAATAATAATAATAATAATAATAATAATAATAATAATAATAATAATACATCTTTGGTGACCTAGTCGTGCTCTTATACCCATGTACATCTGGGGAAAACGTTTTCTATCTAGTTCCCCATGGTGGCTGGGAGTAGAAGATAAGGCTGCGAAATATTTTGGCTTTTCTATGTACTGCATCATAAGCTGGAGATAATGCTGCAGGGAGTGTTAACCCATTTTTGTGCCCACTTATAACGTTGCGTTCTTTGCGCAATCAATAGCAACCATTTTTTATTTGCACACTGCATCTGAACAAGGAACAACCAGTCTTGATGGTCGATACAACAATCAAATATTTAAATTTGTAAATTCATGCATGACGTATACTTATGAAATTATTACTAAAGATAACCCAACAGCAAGTCTTTATTTCAAAGTTATATGCTAGTGTTCTTGATTGTTTGGTTAGTTGGTTGGTTGATGGTAATTTACTTTTTTTTTCTTGTTTTAAAGAGCGAAGGCTTTTAATATCAGAAGTATGATGGTATATACCAGTTTTATGTTCTTTGAAAGCCGTTTAAAAATCTGCCTATTTTTGGACAACATATACAGATTCCAGACATGTACAATCATAACTTCTTTCTAAGTTGAACGGTTCATATAAACAAATCGAAGATACTAAGCCATGTTTTAATGGTTGTTCATTTCATAAAAGCACACAGACATGTAATAGATAAGACAGTAAAATGCACGTATGCATGTTTGCATTTAAATTAGGTCCTAACAAAAATCACAGCTAGACTGAAACTTAAATTTATATCTTTAAAACGAGTTTCATGTGAAATTGTTTGATAGTCCCAAGATGGCTGCAGAACCCAATCACACAAGCTTTCTATTCCAGAGCTTGATTCATTAAAACAAAAGATACGTTCACCTTAGTGTTATTTCGAAAGCAACAACGATATGTGAAAATCTTTTATACAAAATTTTTCAGACTTCTACATGTGAATCTGGGGCAGTAAAATACGAAATCTTAAAATGGAGGCTTGCTAATGTCTACCATACAGAGCCAGCAGCGGCTTCTTAAATTTCGTCAATGAAAATCGGCAATGACATAGAATCTCTCTCTCTCTCTCTCTCTCTCTCTCTCTCTCTCTCTCTCTCTCTCTCTCTCTCTCTCTCTCTCTCTCTCTCTCTCTCTCTCTCTCTCTCTCGGGACTACAATGGTGTTATTCCTTTTACGAAACAATATCTGAGTAGACAAAAAAGATGCAATTTTAGTACGACTGGCCCAGACGTACACATCAAGAATACTTTGATGAAGTTCTGCACCACAATAAGTAGCGTACATGAAAATATATGGGTAAATTACAGCCAATATCAGTTACTGCTAATTCTACAATGGTGTGTGCATGTAAATTAAACTGGAATCCATATTGATTCCAAAGTAGTTCAGTAAATGTACGACACAGTATATATTCACAAGATGGTTTTCTAAGTCCTATACAACTCGATTATATATGTAAGGGGTTGCTCATCGGAAAATGCAAACACAAAGCATAATAAGGCACCATAATATGTTGAATATATATCATCACATGAAAAATAAGTTTTATAAACGTCATTCAGCGTTTCACAAGATTGCACAATGCTCCAAACACTGCGTGTTTCCATTCTATGAAACACCTATGAGAACTGCTAACCGCTTGTCATAACCGTAGTTAGCTACCATATGATGGAGCGATAAACTAATCAATTCCATGTCATATTTACCGTTGACAAAGAGTTCATAACAATTATTAAAGTAGCTACACATACACCTTTAACGTGACTGCCTCTACGTGTCTTTCTCATTCTTACAACTGCTTTGAGATTCGGACTCCGACTGGATATGGCGTCGTTTGGCTTTGGCTGTCATGCGCTGTTTTCTGTGTTGCGCATGAGGACCAATTGGAGGCAATGAAGCATTTGAATTTTCTTGCAAATCAGACGGTTCGTTTTCTTTATTTTCCCTCCTATCTTCCTCATCTTCCAGACGAGATTCTTTTATAGACTCAGAATCGATTAAAGAACTGCTTTTATTTTCGTTTTCTTCCGACTGGTTTTGACCATCCTTTGTACCACCAAGGACATCGTTTTCTGGGATAGTGTCCTTCTGAATTCTTGAAATTTTGGAGACTAATCCATCCATGGAACGAGAAAAAGCCATGAACTGGCCTTTTAACCCCGTCTTCTTCTCCCCATCTACTTTATCTTCTTCTTTGAGATTATCTTCGTCTACTTCCTGAATCTCATCGAACGTCACAGGCTGTGTCTTGTATCGAGCACCTTGACGGTGCGCACGTGACCTTCTTATTCTCCTGGCCACAGGCACATGGTGACTCAATTCAGGATTCAGATGTAGTCTTGAAAGGCGCTCCGGAAAATGTGTTTCAAAGTGAAAAAGTGGGTCATGGACCTTGTCTGGCAAGGCCATTTTCTGGACAGAGTTTTCAACACTCTTTCGTCGCTGATATTATCTGAAAAGAGAACAAGGAGCAGTAACAGAATGATGTTTAAATAACACGATGGCCAAATCATATTTCTTGCTGACTCCCATTGAAGGATTCATTTTTTTTAAAATTTAAACAGCAATATATTTTACTGAGCTTGATAATTTTGTCGTGCTGCTGATGTACCAAATGCAAATAACAACTGATGGACATTTCTAAACTTATCACTCGCCATAACTGGTATTTGCTCACTTTGGCCAACCGTCAGTGAAATATGTGATGGGGTTGTGGAGGATGTGTGAAAGATATATTCCCCACTCATTGAGGGTTTTGAGTATCGTTACCTAGGAGATGATCGACCACGGTGGTATTGCCCCAATCGAGTAATTATAAAACATTAAATATCAAATTAAGCGACGGAATAACAGGGAATTAAAATGAGATACAGAATAGAATATGTAAGATACAACAATTTAATCTATTAAAACAAAAATGATGTGAAGGATTCACTTTATCAGAAATAGAGCTACAAAATGATGCAAATATCTCTCTCTCTCTCTCTCTCTCTCTCTCTCTCTCTCTCTCTCTCTCTCTCTCTCTCTCTCTCTCTCTCTCTCTCTCTCTCTCTCTCTCTATAACGAAAAATACTTGTTATTTCCCGGAGTCAAGATATTTTTCGCAGAGGAACTTGGACTCGTTAAATATATGAAGGGAAATATTCTAAAACCTTGAATTCCATCAGCCCTTGTTTAGTTTAGCCAATCCCAATGACTACTTTACCCGCCAAAATTCTTTGTGTCTTCCCTAGCGGTAATAATAATTCTTTCTAGCCCGCCTTTATTAATAAATATTCTGGATAATATCATCTTATGACACTTGTTTCGAAGAGACTATAACTTACTAAAATTATTTATGGTTTATATAAATCTAGACAGTTTACCGTAATGACCTAGATATTTCATTACGCTCTTGTATGGCTCTAGTCATTAGGCAAGCGTCCCCTAATTAAAATTCATAATCATATTTAAAAAAAAAAACATTCATTATTACAAGTTGCCAAGCTTTATTGATCGTAGTCAATACATGAAACAATGTTTACGTGTCACGCTGACCCAACAAAATGTACTGTGAACTTTTACGCCACAGAACTACAAAATTTTGCACCATAACAAAATGATTAAGGCAATATATGATGTAAATTGAAATGTAGATGTTAATGCTAAATTCTTCTCGCCAAGCTGATCCTATAAACAGTTATCATTCTTTTTTAACTGTTACATAAGTGCATTAAAATTTATCTCGAGACAGCAACTGTGAATAAAATTTCTTATAACTCAAGTATATATAAGAGCCAAGTAAATGAAAATCACAGGTATCTATTTTTCTTATAATAAAAGAATCTTAACTACACTACTCCCCGCCTTGTTTTTTTACAGTTAGAATTTTCTTTACTTATTAAACGTTTTGTTTAAATAGACTATCCTGTTTTAAAACATTTATCGTGATTCTCCGAACAGCAGATTTAAAAACTGAACTAAGTATACGCATGAAAATGACGTGTGTTAGAGGCCATGTTACAGTTGGAGGGGGTAGTGTTAGAGGCCAGTCTACATTTAGGGAAGAATATTAAACATAAAAACATAAAAAGAAAAATTTTCTTACTAAAACATTGGGTTATTCTCCGAACAATTTATGTCCATCTATGAATTAGTCAGCTTTCCCAATGGTCATGCATATTTGATCATTTTATAAAGATTCATTTGCTGACAACCTTTCGTAGATTAAGTTGAACTATACCCAGCCTTCAGGAGACAGATATGTAACGAAGATCAATATCTAACCTTTAATAATAACCATAAGATTGCCTCGCTTTCACGCATTGTAAATTAAATTATATATATATATATATATATATATATATATATATATATATATATATATATATATATATATATATATATATATATATATATATGAGAATGTAAGGCTGGCCGATATCTCACCTCTGTCGGCGTGGGTTCGAGTCTCGGATTCGCCCAATGTGGGTATGAGAGAAAGCTTGCCAGTACGTAGCTTCTCGTAGGTCGATGGTTCTTTCCTGGGTTTTTTCCCGCTTTCTTCCTCTATCATTAACACTGGCCGCCAAATATAGTCTATCTTGTGCTGAAAATGGCGGTAAACTCTACAACAACAACATACGTGTAAATCTAGACTACCTGTACATTAAGATCAAATAACGATGGTTTCTTACATGGTCATTATATACATTTTGATTGTTGTATGTGTAGCTCTTGTTCTTGTTGATGTTGTTGTAGCAGGGTTTAACGCCATTTTTCAGCACAAGGTCGGCTATGTATGGTGGCCAGTGTAATTGGTGGAGGAGAACCCAATAAAACACCGGAAGAACCACCAACCCACGAAAAGCTACTGGCAAGCTTTCTCACGTACCCACGTTAGCTGAGACTGAGACTCGAACCCACGCAAGCGGAGGTGAGATGGTTGTATGTGTATGACATATAATGTTATTTAACCAATTTTTAAGTTCAAAACTAGTATTGTATATCAATCATTAATTCAAATTCAACACCATTTTGTTGTTGTTGTTAGGGTTTAACGCCATTTTCAGCACAAGCTTTCTCACATATCCACATTGCCGAGCCTGAGAATCGAACCCACACACAGGTGAGACGGTAGTAATCCGTAATGGTGATCGCTTTAGACCACTCGCCCACCCCACCCCCTCACCATTTTGAATAATTCTTCATTATGAATTATGCTGAATATGCCAGCTATCCACTTCGCTCCACACGCGGTTTCTTCGTATTGCATCCTTTACTACTACTTGTTATCACGCACATGTACCAGTCTATCAAGATGATCGTTATGTATGGACTGGCATCGACAAAATTCCTTCTAATCTTATGCTAACGGTACAGATATATATATATATATATATATATATATATATATATATATATATATATATATATATATATATATATATAATTTTTATACACTTCAGAAACCTCAAAAAGGCTGGTTGGTTGATTCTTAACGGCAAAAATTTGCTATAACATGCTGAGAATGCGATAAACATTTCTCAAGAAAAGAGAGGCAAAATTTTGTCCATTTGTAATCTATCTTGAAAATAAATCTGGTATCCTTTTTGTGTATAGAAAAAGACAAGAACTTACTAAAACAAAACACCAAAGTATAAACTAAACTAAAAGACACAGTTAGTTCAGTTTCTTTAGAAACTGTACCCTCCAGTTTGTTTATCATCAGACCATAAAATTACCAAGGGAATCCAAATTATATTCCTGGAATATGACCTTTCTTCCCAGTCACAAGTATGAACTCTTAATCACAGTAATTAAAATATATTTTCAAATAAAGTTGACAAACTTTGTGGACTGAATTTTGTAATTTTATTATGATGCACATAACCTCTAATAAGCAAAGCAGTCCAGTTTATATATATATATATATATATATATATATATATATATATATATATATATATATATATATATATATATATATATATCTATATATATATATATATATATACAATGTTAAATCTGAATGAGCTGCAACAGGTTAATAGCCCATATAGTCACCTACCTACTTGACAGAATAGATAGCAAAATCTAACTGGTGAATTTATGGAATGACGCCGTTGAGAAACTTATAAATAAAGCTATCTCTACACTGTCTTTTAGCCCCCTCAATTTCCTTTCTCTTTTTTGATTGTTTAAACCTGTTGGTTTGCTTGCAAACGACTCGAAGACAGGGGTTGCTGATGTTTGCAGCTAGTCTTGTAACTCAGGATCGAATTGCTAAGACTGGTCACAGTTTAGCGTCTGCTTTGTCTAAAAGTAAGTTATATATTACTGCGTCCCACGAGATTTCATAGCTTAATAAGTGGAACCACAATAATTTAACTTGATGTAACGCTAAAAATTATGATTACCTAAAATCTGAGAAATGTTTTAATTCTGCGTTCTTAATAAAAGTTAAGTGACATAAAATGCACAACTGTCATCCGTTTATGTATAATTTAAAATCTACTACTCAAACTATGCATAGGCAATGCTTTCACAAATGTACGAACATTTTGCAAATTGTTCGACAGTGACATTTTGCATTCTATTTGTATTTAATATTTTTTTTAAAAATATAGTTTACAGTCTTCTTTGATGTTGGGGGGGATCTGTGATTTCTATTTTCAAAATGGTCAATCATATTATTTAAGAAAAACCTATTATAACAGGTTTGTATATTCATAAACACACGAGTGAATGAGTTTGTATTTGATCTGACTAATATTAAAATTATGGAATGTTCAGTTAAATTGTTTTAGGAGACATGGTTGGTTTGGGTCGATAGCATTTTGAATAAATTTATTTATGTACTTATTCTTACTTTGGCTAAAAGTAAAAGTTTCTCGAAGTAACTGACGTTCCAATGGACAAAATGAATCTGAAAGAATATATGATTAATTCATTTCTTTCAACTGCTGAGTATAAACAGTTTTCAGACCTGCTATATAGACTCCAACATAAAAAGGTGTAACAAAAATACTGTATGACCTGTATAAAAATGATTATGTCTAAAATATACAAGTAAATGCAGTACAAAATCATTTATCATGACCTTTGACCCTGCAATTGATATCATGGAAAGAAATCACCGAATTTGCCTGGGAAAATATCACGATATACCAACATGCCAAGTTTGGTTAAATCTATATTTTTTCAAAGATATTTAAATCTATATATTTGCAAAGATATTTAAAACACATCTACAAATTAAGTTTATTAAAAAAAATCCATTTATACCTTTTTCTGCTACCCAGTCTCACGAGCCAGTAATGTTAAAAACAGGAGTTAATTCCTTGGACCTTAAAACCAACGTCACAGTGCAGAAGGTCGATTTGTTTATGATAAAGCTAGAAAGGACTGGTCACATTTCGTTCGTGTCATGTACGAGTCACTGAGTTTGGAAGTAAAATGAGAAGAAAAAAAAATAACTTCACCCAAAGTTAATCTAGGTCGTTTTTCAAACTCCTTTACAAAAACGCAAATCATGCCAGAGGAGATTGAATTTTTTTATCAGGCCAGTATGGTGCTATGTTGCTGGAGGTCATAATTGCCCGATTTTTATTTAGAACCAGCTACATATTACTGGAGGTCATACGTGCCCGATTTTTATTTAGAACCAGCTACATATTGCTGGAGGTCATATGTGCACGATTTTTATTTAGAACCAGCTACATATTGCTGGAGGTCATATGTGCCCGATTTTTATTTAGAACCAGCTACATATTGCTGGAGGGCATAATTGCCCGATTTTTATTTAGAACCAGCTACATATTGCTGGAGGTCATATGTGCCCGATTTTTATTTAGAACCAGCTACATATTGCTGGAGGTCATAATTGCCCGATTTTTATTTAGAACCAGCTACATATTGCTGGAGGTCATATGTGCCCGATTTTTTTTTAGAACCAGCTACATATTGCTGGAGGTCATATGTGCACGAATTTTATTTTTAAACAGCTATATATTGCTGGAGGTCATATGTGCACGATTTTTATTTAGAAACAGCTACATATTGCTGGAGGTCATATGTGCACGATTTTTATTTAGAACCAGCTACATACATATTGCTGGAGGTCATATGTGCACGATTTTTATTTAGAAACAGCTACATACATATTACTGGAGGTCATATGTGCACGATTTATATTTAGAAACAGCTACATACATATTGCTGGAGGTCATATGTGCACGATTTTTATTTAGAACCAGCTACATACATATTGCTGGAGGTCATATGTGCACGATTTTTATTTAGAAACAGCTATATATTGCTGGAGGTCATATGTGCACGATTTTTATTTAGAACCAGCTACAAACCTATTGCTGGAGGTCATATGTGCACGATTTTTTATTTAGAAACAGCTATATATTGCTGGAGGTCATATGTGCACGATTTTTATTTAGAAACAGCTATATATTGCTGGAGGTCATATGTGCACGATTTTTATTTACAACCAGCTACATACATATTGCTGGAGGTCATATGTGCACGATTTTTATTTAGAACCAGCTACATATTGCTGTTGGTCACATGTGCACGATTTTTATTTAGAAACAGCTATATATTGCTGGAGGTCATATGTGCACGATTTTTATTTAGAAACAGCTACATACATATTGCTGGAGTTCATATGTGCACGATTTTTATTTAGAAACAGCTATATATTGCTGGAGGTCATATGTGCACGACTTTTATTTAGCACCAGCTACAAACATATTGCTGGAGGTCATATGTGCACGATTTTTATTTAGAATCAGGTACATATTGCTGGAGGTCATATGTGCACGAATTTCATTTAAAACCAGTTATATATTGCTGGAGGTCATATGTGCACTATTTTTATTTTAAAACAGCTATATATTGCTGGAGGTCATATGTGCACGATTTTTATTTAGAACCAGCTACATATTGCTGGAGGTCATATGTGCACGAATTTAATTTAAAACCAGTTTTATATTGCTGGAGGTCACGTGTCCACGTCTGTTATTTAAAGCCATATATATATATATATATATATATATATATATATATATATATATATATATATATATATATATATATATACAGAGAGAGAGAGAGAGAGAGAGAGAGAGAGAGAGAGAGAGAGAGAGAGAGAGATGTTATGTAAGTGTTTCACTGAAAGTTTCACTGAAAACCCCACTTCGATAAAGACAATATGTTCTGGAGAAGCAGCAATAACATGGTTTTCGGGAAGGCAGTCAATGCAGTGATTTTGAAGGTCAGGTCCGCACTTTCATTTAGTACCAGACGTTTTAAGAAGTCTTCAGTGGCACCACAAGTCGATATGACCATCAATTAAGGGGTAGCGATAACACTATTTTTTATATAGGGCCGATTAGATCGCACAAGACAAAATTGGTGATGACAACCCCATATCCAAATCTGTTCATGCAAACTTAATGTGACAAGATATCAAAATGGCCGCAGTGGTGGTCACATAGGATTTCTGATCAGCCTAATTTTTATTTCGGAACAACAAGTCATCATAAATTATCCTTAAGTGAAAACCTTACGTTAAAATGGCCAACTAACTGTACAGAAGGAGCTATGATAAAAAAAAATTGATACTGAACATCCGAGCGACATCATTTTTATGCAGGAGCAATAAGACCCTTCATTAACGTGGGTACAAAGTTTTATGAAATCATCCAGGTAGTTTCGAGTGGCGATAACATACCTGTTCCAACATCGCATACGTTTTTGGGGGGTGGGGGGTAGGTAACAAGTTGAGCTAAAACTTGTTTCTTGCTTCTTCGTAATACAATCAAAATGTCAGCGATAATTTCAGTGAGATCCTAAATCCATTTAGCTGCTGTCATGTTTTTCCGGTTAATAAGTACAGGCGTTTTTACCGCCTATTACGCCGACAAATAGTAGAAAGCTAAGCAGACATGTGTGTGTGTGTGTGTGTGTGTGTGTGTGTGTGTGTGTGTGTGTGTGTGAGAGAGAGAGAGAGAGAGAGAGAGAGAGAGAGAGAGAGAGAGAGAGAGAGAGAGAGGAGCATGTTCATGCATAGTCATAATACTATCTAATTTGAGAAGACTGTTCAATCTAAACAACATGAAACGTTTTATAACATTTTGGATTTAATTTTTTTTTTCATTATTTAAATGTATTTTTTAACAATGCAGTTGCAAAATTAACTTATGCTCTAGTAAAGTACTTTTTCTTAAAATATATCGAGTTAAAACAATCTTTGATGTTCTTCAATGATAATAATAATCTCAAACAAACTGTACGTACTGGAGGCAGCATGGCATCATTTTCATTTAGGACGAAGTTTATCATTAGAAGTGTCTTGGTGAAAACCCAATGTCATAATAATCATCGATTCAGAAAAAGGACAAGATTTTTTTCAAGACAGTCGGCGTGGCATACCATATTAGATGTATGAATTACACCATTTTCAACTAGGACTTAATGAAAATCCCGTCATAATGATCACCCAGTAGTAACAACAAGGTTTTAAGGCAATAATAATGATATCCATATTGTACATAGTGCAGTCATAATTATCGATTAGAACCAAATGGGTATTATACCCCCACCCCGCCCACCCCATATTGTACATCGGATTTGTGCCACTTTCATTCACAACCAACTAGATATATCAAGATATCAATTCTAAAAGAAAGAAACGAAAATATTAATTTGTGTACAACATATTGAAATCTCTAGTTATTGGAAGATAAAAACATCCAAATTTAAGATAGTGCTTTGATATTTATTTGGAGTGTAGGAGAAGCGTGCTCCAATCAATAATTCATATCCTGAATATAATAAGGACATTGAAATGAATTTAGATTAAGCATTTATTATTGTTCAGCTTTCACTTGGTAATGGAAAAAGCCTAATTAATAAGCCAGTTCAATAGTTCAACAATCGGATAGAAGCGAAATAATGTTTTATCTCACCATTCAATCAATAAAACCTTATTAAATTTCGTGTGATGTTGGGAACAAAGTAATTGATAATCACCCTAGGGAATAATTAAATTAATTAAGTTCACAATGTGAATGACCACTGGAAGGTTATGGACATGATCCAAAAGGTCGTTACTTGGAACTTTACCGTCCATACACTCACACTCTACCCCCCCCCTAAAACTTGATATGGAGTTGAAGCTGTCCTTGGAAAGCACGCAAGAACCGCGCGTGATTTTTTTTAGACGGACTTCTTTTGACCTTGGATGAAGCGCTGTTAATTGCCAGTTCCAGGATATAAAAATAGGTACTGGACTGGTTATTTTCAGTGCGATTCCAGGCTCTAGAAGTGAAGTATCATGTCTATTTCTTACAGCGATCCCACCTCTTCGCAGCCAAGCTCCCCACAAAAAGATGTAACCGTATCTACACCATTATAAGTGACACCTTATTCTTATGAATGCTGAACTTCCTGCCTTCTCGTAACTAGACACGAGAAGAAGGTTATGATAGAAATGTCTAAAAACAACAACGCCAGAATTACTTATCATAATATAGTGGCGGAGCTCCAATCCAATCATTTCTATCATAATAGATATCATAAGAAATCTTTCAGTTTAAACCCGATTCTGATATAACCATCCATTCAGGGGGGATTAGCGATAAGACGATTTTCGATACAGTGTAAACTATGCATTCTAACTGCTAGATGTATAACGATTAATGTTGGTAATCAGTAAGTAATATTTAATAAAATACAACTAGAACAAACAAATTGTGTTTCTGTTAATTTAAAAATCTTCAATAAAAATATGCAAGTCGATAACATTACGAGCTATTTGAGCACAAATGTCCTCACATTATAGTCTTAATGTATTGAAATCGTAATTGTCACAGATGGGAGTAATCTTAGTTTTACATTCTGCACAGAAGCATATTGCTTAATCAAACGTTGTACCAAGTATGTCTATCTTGATTTCTCTTTGATATCAATGTATATGTTGGGTTAATTTCTGTTTCAAGTTTCAAATTAAACACAAGGATGGGATTTTTCACTTAAAACTGTGGAGATGACATTTGTTTGCAAAATCATGATACTGTGTTTTCAACCGGATGAGTTTTTCTTGAATATAATGTATTGCAATTTCACAGTAGATAATTGACTCGACAACTTATCTTAAAGCGTGAAACATCTGAGAAAGCCAGTTTCGGTTCAAAAGTAATATATATGTTTTCAAATTTTGTGGACTCGAAATGTTTTCTCGCAAAACAACGATCTCAATACATTTAAGTCGCGAAATATGTTAGCAGTAAGTGACAAGGAATGAACATTTATCTTATTTACATGTAAAATGAAGCGATTACAGCATAATTTGTTTATCTTGCTGAATGTCAGTACAAAGAAGAGGTGATCTTGAGCTAACAGGTCCATAATTTCAAGAAATTCTCCGCGCCTTTTTGATATCTGAGACCTGCAGTGATGCTTACGCAAGAGAAAATAACTGAAGGGATGGTTAACTTGATTTTGAACTCTAATGGAAAATAATGGCCATCTTTGCAATTCACTCGAGCTTTTGTAGCCTGATACGAATATTTGCAAACCTCCTTGAAAGATGGAAATTTCAAGGAATTTCGTAAAATTTTAGGAAGTGTTTTCAATGCAAAATTTGATTAAAATCAACATTTCCGACATGACGGTTAACCGACAGACACCAATGAAAATTCACGTTTTGGTGACCTTTGCAATTCCGGTTTCACTTAAAATTGGTAGCCAAAGTGTTGCATTTCGTTTTGGGGAGATTTGTTGATCCTAATTACATTTTTTGAATAAAGTGTGTCACTTTCAAAAATTTGAATGCTGTGATTGGTGAATCACCTCATATCGTTGTCCTTTTGATCTACATATTATAAACTGACTGCGACTTTAAGCTGCCTGCTCCATACACACCAGTTCAATGTTGTCGCAAAACAGCAAACATGCCATATCTGTAAATTGTATTTAGTGTTTTGCCAATCTCGCTTTTAAAATTCTTATGGCAATCTTGCTTCCAATTCAGTAAGAATTTGCAGATCAATAAGGTCATTATAAACAGTTACATTTATTTTAATTATATCGTTTTGTCCAGGAAGTCTATTTCAATTCTTTTAGGGCAAACGAAAAAAATAATGTTTTGAATACAAAATAACTCTACCAGTCTGATGTAAAGAATGTTCTCTCAGCACGCCAACTAGGACGTGAGTATTTTTATTCTGTCTATAAACTTTTACTACCCAGGCTATTTAATGAACGTTCCAAGGCATATCTTCGATAATTTGGACTTATTCCAAGAATGTTTCTTTCCAGTCAATTTCTTCTCCTGGGTACTGGCTTCTTGGCAATCTTTGTCAAGGTCATTATTTATGATAAACTTAAATTTACCCCAATTTGTTATCGCATACACCGTTTGTGGGCATGCTTTGTTAACATTTAATGATTCAGAGATCAAAAACTGTTTTAACTTACATTTGAATAATGTATGAGTTTATATCATTTGATAAATACATGTTCTTATGCATTCTGAATTTGCTTATGTAAATACAGTCTTCAGCTATACATTTTAATTGTATGTGACAAGTTTTCCAAATGCAAACTGTCAATGCATTATGTTTGTGTTTTTGACAAAACTGCAATACGACCACTAAGGGATCTGTGAGCAGGTATCAGTTTAAAAATGTTGCTGTTGAGGGTTCAGCGTCATTTATCAGCACGTTATAGGCTCTACACTGCCGACGGTAAATGTGGTGGAGGAAGAGTGCAGGTAAAACCCTGGAAAGAAAACAAAAAAACAAAACAAAAAAAAAACCCACCCACGGTAGCGATTCAAGTTGGCAGAGCCCGAGACTCAAACCAACACAGAGGTAAGATATAAGTGATCTTTAGAAGCATGTGCCGCCACCCTGGGCCTGGTATAAAGTCAAGACCCTCGGCCACCCTGGGCCCGGTATAAAGTCAAGACCCTCGGCCACCCTGGGCCTGGTATAAAGTCAAGACCCTCGGCCACCCTGGGCCTGGTATAAAGTCAAGGCCCTCGGCCACCCTGGGCCCGGTATAAAGTCAAGACCCTCGGCCACCCTGGGCCTGGTATAAAGTCAAGACCCTCGGCCACCCTGGGCCTGGTATAAAGTCAAGACCCTCGGCCACCCTGGGCCTGGTATAAAGTCAAGACCCTCGGCCACCCTGGGCCTGGTATAAAGTCAAGACCCTCGGCCACCCTGGGCCTGGTATAAAGTCAAGGCTCTCGGCCACCCTGGGCCCGGTATAAAGTCAAGGCACTCGGCCCCCCCGGAACTGGTTTAAAGTCAAGGCACTCGGCCACCCTGGGCCAGGTATGAAGTCAATATTTATAATTAAACTAAGGACTGTAGTGAAAAAATGAAAATATTTACTGTTTTGTCCCAGAAAAACCCTTTAAATGTACAAGTCATTACACCTAATTAGATGTTCGCGTGCAATAAACAGTCATATTCATGTCATATTCATGTCATTAGCTTGTGTTCACGATCCTCTTGTTCTCATCAGCAGGCTCTGACAATTTCAGTTTTCTCGACTATGAAACTGATAAAATAAAAATAAAAAAGTCCATAAGACAGTGCAAGAGTTTCATCTTTCTGAATATTTAATATATATATATATATATATATATATATATATATATATATATATATATATATATATATATATATATATATATATATATATATATCAGTGTAGTTTTTAAGTATGTAAAGCTCGCTGACTTTCGAATTTTATTTTTACTATATGATAATCTGAAATAATGATGTGGCGGGAAACCTGTCGACTATGGTTATTCTTCACATAAATGCTTTTCATTCTCTCAAAACAATATTTTTTCGGAGATTTTCTTTTTTTATCCATCGGTTTTATACAAAATGAAATACTGTGCTTTATTCAAAGATAAAACATGATCTAAGTTATCATTTTTTCTTCCCAAGTTTATAAACATGGAATTACCGACAAATTCGAAATATTCAATAGAAAGGAAACAAAGTTTTCTCATCATTGTCGTACTATAAAGCTCGCGCTTGAAAGACTAAAAATATGCATTTACCAATCGGTAAATATGATAACTTAGGCGAGAACATTTCTAAAGGAAAACGGTCATGTGATTGAGTTGCAGAACACAAATCTGCTCTTTCACACACATACAAACACACACACACATCTATATATTTATCTGATGGTACAAATATCTTGGATCAATCCCATATTAGAATCACACATGTCTGATGGTACAATTATTGTTTATCAGTCCAACTATATATGTTCAGATATGTACGATCGTACAATTATATATGAAGTGGTATTTAGCAGTTTTTGCAGTTTTTTTTTTCCTTGCTGTCCATGGCTTACATTTCGTCTTGATGCAAAGGCACTGCTTTGAATTTCTGTTCCCGTTTCTCTATTCTTGATATTTATTTTGCATGATGATCTTATTTGTTATCAAAAATTGTTTACTCTCAAGAACATCCCACACCAATATGATGCCTAATTTTCTCTAAGTACAGACGAATAAACATGGAACGCAAAGCATCAAATCGCTCGTTGGATTGTTGAAATGGCTAAATATAGGATACAGTTACACTTGAGCAGGTAGAAACTATTTATTTAGAAGAACAACAGTTTCAATCAATTTGCTAATGACAGTTTGGACCGTCTTTCAAAACCTATATGTTTGACAGGTTATTAAAATAATTGAGCCTTCCAAATCCCCATGAGTTATCCCCCATGAGTAGGAAAAGGAAACTTTCTTTTCAACAATTGCGACAATGTATCATTAAAAGTCTCTTTTCACAATGACGACTTTATAAAAGGTATATTTCACTTCTGTAAAGTTATAAAAACGGCATGTACCATTGTAAAGACATACATCAAAAATATGTAACAATGGTTCTAAATATTTTGTAGGAGAATTAATAACGTTCGTTCAAAAAGCTGGTATGGTTTATCTGTGAGCGTTTTTTAAGGTTCTTTGGGCGTTGGGTGGGAGTGGAGCCTTAAAGGAGTCCAAAAATCAAAATAAATATAGAATAATACTAAAAGTACTATAAAGTTAAACCTTATTCCGAGGTATTATCTGCGACCGTAATGCCAATATATAAATATTGTCATATCTTCAAGGCGCCTAATTTCCGCGCATATTCGGTTACTTTCGTGATGTGATGTCATACTAGCGGCGACTTGGCAATTTACGGAATCGTTGTATCTTTTTCGCAATAAAATCACTATCCGCTCACAATAATTTTTTTTTTATGAACGTCATAGTCAAATTAGAATTTGTAAAGAATTAAATACATTAAAAAAATTTCATTTCTGATCTCTTTAAATAAGATGAGAATGGTGGACCGGCATATTACGCGATTAATGACAGTGTATTATTATTGTTATAATTGAGTAGTTGCGGTACTTAAAGTGGCCAGTGCTGTTTTTGCGCACGTGGACATGTCATTAATTTTAATTGTTGTCAGATATTTCTACAAGCATGTTTCTTATTCATATGTGGTAGAACAAAATTTAGTAATACAAGTGCATGTACTTTAAACATGTGGGGCTTTATAAACAAAAACAAAAACAAAAAACAACTCAGCAATAAACGTTGATTAGCCTCGTCCATTAGCTTTTGGCGACAGAACGTACTTGCCAACATCTACTACGTGAGGAGTTCGGTGATTAAATAATCCTACCATTAATTCCTTTCCGATGTACCAATGTTGCAACAGTAGTAGGAGAAAGTAAGAATCCGAGCTCAACAACCCCCTCCAGACCACCAAACAAATACAAAATACCTAGGTAACGTAATAGAAAACCTATTGCAATCAATAATTGCGTTAAGAATCCGAGCTCAACAAATACAAAATACCTAGGTAACGTAATAGAACACCTGTTGCAATCAATAATTGCGTTAAGAATCCGAGCTCAACAACCCCTCCAGACCTCCAAACAAATACAATAGAACGCCTGTTGCAAAATACCTAGGTAACAGGTAAAATTTAATTACGTGATCTTCCAGAATAAGCAAAATGATGTGTCAGACTCAATTTTCCAAATCATTACGATTTAGCAGAGCGTGGCGATTGTGGACTAAATTACACATTAGAATTCCAGTAAGGTAAGTGGTATTATACCTCATTACCAACTGTTAATGTCTCAACTGTAGATATCAAAAATATTTCATTATCATGGTAATAGAGGCTAAACTTTACTTTACCGCTCACATAACGACGGGACTCAAACAAATCTTTTATTTGTGATTTGTTAAGAGGGTATTTTTTGTCGATAAAATACACCTTTGACCGATCAAGATCAATTGTAAGTTTGGTGTATTTTTGCTGACTAATCGGACAGTGAAAGTTGTTAAATTCCGCTAGCAACTTTTGATACAATTGTTCGAGATAATTAAAATACTCGCTGTCATCAGATCTGATGAGCGAAAGTTTTAACTTGTCACGGGTACCACTAAAGCATATGCCTGATGTTTCATTATTAATTTCAACTGTCAATGGTTTGCCGTCCATCATTAGATATTTGATTTTGCTACTGTAGCTATTTGTCACTGTCAAATTTTCAAACATTATTTCTTAAGTTTAGATAAAATTTTAGTTTGCAAAGATAATGTCAAATATATCTCTATCATCATGACAATACCCAAGTGCAAATGTATCTACCCCATTTTCGCAATAACGTTTATCATCAAAATTGCTCAAACCGCGTTTGATAAGGACATCTGTTTCGAGCTTATGATGATTTGTCCGAATTGACATAGCTCTTATAAAACTAACACCGCCATCAAGCGCATACTTGTAGTCATCAAATTTTATAAACTTTTTAACAAAATCACGAGGCAGACCTTTTGCTTTTTTTGTTATTTTATTATTGTCCAATAATACGGCATACATTTTGCTGCGTAATCCGATAAAATATTTGATAGCGCTCGAGTTCATTTCATCTTTAAACTTACCAATAACCTTTTTATTTGTGTCGTCATGAAATTTACTGTCACGTGGGTAATCAGAAAGATCAAACAGATATCTATTATCATGCATGTCCTGATAGATGTCCTCACATTCGATTTCATATACGAGCGAATCAGTATCAGTAAATAATAATCTACTAGCCGGCCATTGATTTTTAACAAAATTATAATGAAAATCATACATCAGCCACTTTGATAAATCTAACACTGAAGCTCCAACATAGATCGGCTTGTTTAGTTTTAGATTTGTTTTTCTTCTTTGTATCGCAACAAGATTCTCATTAAATATTTTCATGCTCACAAAATCATCGTCTGACACAAGTTTGTTTCTGCGATTGACATCATTGACTAGTTCGATATTTACGCGTTTCCTAATATTCTCCATCGTCTTACCAAAAACAGAATTGTTCATCAGTTTGAAAAAGTTTTTCTCAAAATCAGTTTTTGCTGCAGCTCTTCTTGTAGTGTTTGAGTTAATATAACCTCTCATCCACGGCGACTGATTAAATTTTAGTACGCGATGAACTTTTCTCAACACGAGACCAGCATCGACTGCTTGTTTTAAAGCTTTGTAATGCAAAACATAATTACGTTTATGAAGCAAATTTGGTACTAGTTTCTTTACCATGGAATGTTGCCTTGGTGATGCTAACGCTTGTTGTTCTTTTGATAACAAACTATAATCTATAACCATCGATTCCGCACAGAAAGGGTAATCGTTATGCAATTTGTGTAGCGAAGTTGGATAATCGAGATCAACTTCAACGAAATACGAAACATCGTCGGGTATCTTTTTTTCTGTCTCTGATAGAAATTGATCAGCCGTGATCCAATGAAAGCCACCAAGAGGCATTGGTTCTGCCATCGAATACCCGTACAAGTTATTGCAATCTAGATAAACTATATACTTCAAAGGAAGGTCAGGATTATACTCTTTCAAATATTTGTTGTTTGCTTCAGCATATTTCTTCGTTATCACGCTAATACCGCCTCGGATACCTTTTTCAATAAAATTGAACATATCAACATCAGTCAGTAATTCCAACCTTACCTTACTAAACTTTAACAGAGCATCCCATGACAGTCCGGGGGCAGAATAATACCAGCAAGGATCTAGTCCGTAATTATTATAACTCACTTCTCGAAAACTTTCAAAAACATCTGCTAATAATAACACGTCAGTTTTCAAATACAAATCGTGATAATCACCAAAAGTCTCACAATCAAACTCTTTCCAAATATCTTGTGCATACCTGTACTCATCATCAGTTATATTTTCATTTTTAAGTTGTGAGTAAAATTTGTCTTTGTCAGGTAAAGATGTTTCATCAAATTTACTCCAATCGTCGAGATATTTGTATGGAAATACTCCTTTTTTGGTCAGTAAATTAAATTTGTCTCCAAAACAGTCTCTTAGGTTATTAAATTTACTACAACCTTTTACTAACTCATCTAACGAGTCTGCCATAAACTGCAGGCTGTCAATAAAGCGCAATTTACCTAGCGTAACTGACATATACTTTTCAAAATTATTTGGGATGCATTTGATGATGTTATCGAGTTTTAGACGAGATTTTATATCAGGATCACCAAAAGCTTCTACTATAATATGGCTATCATATCCTCGAAAATTGTGAAGAATAACTGGAATAAAATCTGGAGCGTGAAATTTTAAATTACACTGGTCATGAGCCGCTCCACGATACTGTCCGGTCAAATGGCAATGGTCACGTACTTTTTTGTTGTCAGTATCAAAAGCTTTTTCACAAATATAACAAATTTTCGCTTGCTCGTGATCAGATTCTTGTTGAGGTGTTAATTTTAACATTGGAGTTACTTTTTTCAAACGATAAGTAATATTATCAACTTCGTTAATCAACTGCTTGAGAAGCCAGACAGCTGGATTTTTACCTCGATATAATTTGATCGGTTTAGATAACCTCGAATCAGCGCAACAAACTACCTTGTACGCTACTCCGCATGGAACATGATTTTGAATTTTTCTTGTACTCGATTGGTTAGGATCATTTTCTACGCCAAGTACAGGTTGAAGTAAGCATTCGAAATCGACGTATATGACGAAAGGAATTTTTAGTTTATGATTATGATGGACAAACTGTAACACGCTATCTTTTTTAGATGGCATTGTTATTCTTTGTACGTCACTACAGTACTGCAAATGCTTTTGTAATGTTTCATTGTCTCTACAACCGTGCAAGCAGCGATAACAAAAGAACTTTTTGTTGTTATTTTTATTATACTGTCTTCCAACTAGTCTGTTAAAGTTTTTGATCCAAACGTAATGATTTTTATAAAACAGTAAATTGATAGTCGATTGTGAAGCTTTTTCTGAAATATACCTCGGATAGACATTTTCTTTTTCATCTAATCCGAAAACGTTAATCGAAACATTATTTTGCTTTTCAAACTTTGGTATTTGATTTTCTGCCACTGGAAAGTCAATACCAGCACAATTTAATCTTGACACGTGACTGATATACTTCTCAACACGATCAGCATTTTTTTCTGCTGGAAATAGCGCGGAAAGAACAGCCCATTGGAAACATTTGCTATCGACGTTTTTTATGTTTATACAGCACTGTTTATTTTTTATTTTTGGTGGCAGGTCGATATACGAACTACCGCGTAATGCGTCATATTTCATCGTGTGAAACAAAATTTCCTTGATCATTTCAAACTTCCAACCCGAACCTAATTCGGTAAATTCTTCTATTTTTTTCCAAATTTCTTGGTGTATTTCATTAGATAGTGACAAAAGATCACTACCAAGTAAAACACGTCTAGATTTTGCGTTGATGTAAGGGTCTGCAATTTCCTTGTTAGTAGATTCTTCGGTCACAAGTAGTTTTGAAAATATAACGTGATACTGCACTAACAATCTTAGACCCTTGTGTTTTTCAAGCTCACGTTTTACAGTCGTCTGTAGCAGATGAAAGAGATTTGTTTCAGAAAAATTTACTAAAACGTTTTGATTATCAAACTGATAACTATTGTCAAAACCTGTAAAAGCAGTCGCTATTTTATCAGGTTCTCCCATAAGTCTCTTCTTGGCTATATCTCGCAATTTCAACATCGCTATACTATAGTCTAATATCTAATTGATAATTTACCGCACACTGCGCATGCGCTAGAAAAACAATTAGAGATAAAAATATCACCTATAATATAATGACAGTAAATCTGACAAGCGCACGTGAGCAAGAGGTATATCATGTTTATCCGAAGTACAATATGTACGCTGGAAATGCACTTGGTTCGGTTATTAATATCAAAACTGGAATATCTGTTGGTAAAGCAACGCCAGCGGGTTATACGATTAGTGTAAAGGGAGATAATACTGAAAGAATTACGATGTTTAGAAAAGATTTTATTTACACGTTATTTTGCGATGACATTCCAGAGGGGAAACGAGTATATCATTATAACGGTAAAGTCACTGATGATAATATTGAAAATTTATCCTTACAAGACGAGTTTCAGCCGCATCCGGTCTTTGATTTATACGAGGCTAACGATCGCGGTATTATTAGAAACAGAAAAACTAAAAAAGTTCTTAGTTCTATGAACAATATGGGATATATCAGTGTGACTGTTAGAGGAACATCGACAGATCGAGTTTGTTATACTGGTCATAGGTTTGTTTACGAGGTGTTCAACGGATCTATACCCAATGGTCTGGTTATTAATCATATCAATAATGTAAAAACAGACAATCGATTGGAAAATCTGGAGCTAGTGACCCAACAGGAAAATGTGAGAAAAGGACGAGGTGGTGGTATTAATTTTAGATGCCCAATAAAACCTGTTATTTCGTTAAACCTTGAAACGGATGAGGAGATCAAATTCAAATCAATTACAGCTGCGGCGAAATATTATAATATAAATCCCAGAGCAGTAAAATTTGTAGCTGATGGAGCAACAAAATCAGCTTTTTCAAACAAATATGATGCTAGTATTATTTTTAGATATGATGATTAATAATATTTTGTAATTCGGTTTTAGTCAAACAATGATGAGCAAATGCTATAATATCATCGCAATCAAATTTTAGCGTCGTTACTGCACTTTCATTAATTTTATTTTTTTCTGCTTCTGTTAGTAATATTTTATGAGAATCACCTTGCATTACAATAACGTCAACGGAATATGAACTATAACCTGACAAGCATTTTCTTACCGCTTCAGTCAGTTCGTGGTAGTTTATTATATTAACTTTTTGGTGATATTTGACCTTGTCAGTCATCTTATAACAACAAATTAGATAAAAAGTATATTATAATATGGATATGATGAAACGACTTGCTAGCGATAAGGTCTCCACAATCTCTAATGATATGATAGACAAATCCATTGGTTATAACGAAGATGATATTTTATATAACAACGAATCTGATGATGGTGAAATAGTCACTGTTACTGACAGATCTAATTACCGCAGACCAACCACTGGAAAATATAATGTCAAGTATCACATTGCTAAAAAAATTATAAAATTTAATTTTACCGTTACCGAACAGCAGGTATTTTTGCAGTTAATCAGACCTTTTTTAAACATCAAAATTCCAGACCGACAGAAAAATATCAAATTCGATTTCATATTTGTCAAGATTTTTAATCTAATGACGATCTCTGACGATCGCAGACAATATCTAATATCATTATGTAAACCAGTAAAATGCAAATCTATCAAACGAAAGTATGAGGAAATTTATAATAGCATTATTTCACAGTCGATAAAATCGACCGGGTTGGAATCCAGCTGTTAAATTTATCACTATACCCACGCCATTTGACTAAACTTTTATCTCCTTTTTTCCTAATCACTTTTTCGATAACGAAAACATCTTGTTCAGTTTTTTGTAGTTCTTGTTCGTAAAAACTACCTACTATAGGCTCACCTGCCAGATCTTTTAACGCGTACGTTACAGGTACTGTTAAAAGTACCTTATCAACCACAAATACTTCTTCGCTCCAGTTTGGAGTAAATCCTTTTTCAAATATCTTTTTAGTCAAAGAGATTCTAACTTTATCACCGACCTTAAATTTATGTCTGCGGTACATGTTTTCGTTTGCTAATATGGGATTTTTGATAGCGTCATTAGGTGACATTTTGATGGTTCGATGTTTCGTGTTATTATATTCGCCTACGATTTGAGAAAGGTCATCGATGTACCTGTTGGTGTTTTTAGCTGTCATATGTTTATGTAATTTTTCGTTTAGCGTGCGATTAAATCTCTCGACAACAACGCTTTTGCCTTCGTTTCCTGTAACGTATTTTTTAATATTATTTTGTTCTAGAAACTGCTCAAACTTTTTGTTAAAAAACTCTGCTCCGTGATCAGTCCAGATTTTGTTTGGCTTTCTTTCGGTACTCGTTATTATTTGTTTTAACGCATCAGTGATTGACGTTCCTGTTTTATCTGAAACTGGCACACTGAAAGCGTATTTGCTGAAAACATCTATAACGTTAAACAAATACTTCTTTGGAGCGCCATCAGCGCCAACGTTAAACTGAGCCAGATTGGATACATCTACCAAATCTATTGCCCAGATATCATCTACAGCGTTTGCAACAACTTTGCGTCTCGAAAACTTTTTTTTTTAGGTCTGTGTAGTTCGACTGCAAGATCATCGTATAATTCTTTTCCGAGTCGAGACTCTCCGAGTCCAAGTTTATATTTTGCTCCTATCATTCCTTGAACAAATCTTCTATCAAAACGTTCTCGTAGATTTGTTGGCTCCATATCATGTAATTCGTCTAACATTACTTTATCACAATCTGCTTTCGAGTTTTCATGATCACGATAACAGATATCATGACGCATTGCTATTGCATCCACTTGATTATAAGGCTCTTGTCCTGGCAATGGATTGTCGTTTTCATCTAGTTGTTGATCTAGCGGATTCCACGGACCTGTATAACGATGACCTGGCAAAGTCCAACCGCCTTTTGGTTTTGGTAATTTACCAATAATTTTATGTATATCTATACCTAACCCTATTATTTCTCTGTTGTTACAACGTTGACAGTACGTAATGATTTTATCTTGTTCTATGCAAAGATCTTTGTCACAATCACAATTGCATTTCATTTTATTTTATTTTGTTTCATAAGATTAATCGTCGATCAAGATAACTCTATCAACGCTAGATCCTACTTGTTTTTTCAAAAACATACTTTTCTTTCTACCACAGATTGCACAAATACTTTTTAACATCGTTCTATTATTTTTCGTTTTTTCCGTCATCTCATCCTTGTTCTCTGTTTTAGTTTTGCATTTGAGACAGTATGTTGACATTATTATATCAAGGAGTTTAGATAAAATTGATTGCAATATTATCATTCGCATGAGAAGGAAGCTCATCAAATTGTAAAATAAACTTTAAAAAGTTTTTACTCCCAGAGTTTTTACTCCCAGAGTTTTTACTCTGGTGCATTTGTCTGACAAACATGATACAATAATAACCACAAGCTGATGTTCCAATCGGCTGTAGTTGATTAGACGAATAATTTATTTTATCAAATTTTTTAAAAATATATTTTTTTATGAGATCGCTTGGAGGAAGTCCGAACGAATCAAAATAATTGTTATCGTGGACAGCAACCCAGTGGGTGCCAGAGCCATCATTGAAGTTTTCAATATTTACAACACAAGAACCGCCTGTTGGTACGTCATCGAGTTCATCCTTGGAAAATACTCCTCGAAATCCAACAACGTCCTTCAATTTTTCAATGATGTCAAAATTGCTCAATAACGTCTGGTCCCTGGTAGAGTTAATCCGCGTCCGATTCCTAGTAAGTTTGGCAGCAGACTTCCCGCTAGTCCCGCTAGAAGTGGAGCGAAAGGAATAATTCCTCCTTGTTTTGTTTGTTTGCGTTTTGTTGTTTTCTTTTTTTTCGATGATTTTGTTTTTTTCGGCGACTTTTTCGTTGGCATTTTATTTTATACTATTACATAAAACTGAGTGACTATGTCACTGCCGATAGATTTGTTTGATACCACGACCTTCGACTGCTTTCTTCGTTGCGCCAGAGACTGCTCCTGACGCAGCCGCAAGTCCAAGTGTACCAAGTACTGGTAAAACTTTGCTAGCTATTATTGATAACGCTGGTCCAAAAAATCCACCTTCTTTTGACATTGCAGTTACCTGAGAAACAGATAATTTCAGCACAAATGGTTTTCCTTTGTCGAGTTTATTGATTTGTTGTTGCGTTAGCATGACTTTTACTGCAATTTTATTTGAAGTTTCCGGAGAGATCATCAAAGAAACAGAGCTGCGTTTAGCAACAGCTGCTGATAATTTTTCAACTTGACCAGATGTTAGGTATATTTCTCGAGTTGTGTATTTGGTTTTCATAATGTTATATCCAAGTTGTTAGATTAAACTTGTACTGTCATTCTTCCTTTGATTGAATCGATGGTCAGAAATCGATCACTAACCAATAGCGCGTATACGTTATACTGTTCAGCTGGCACAGCGCCCAGTGTCCACGTGACCTCAATATCTGCAGTCGATCCCACAACACGCTCCAAATGTTTTGATACGTCGAAGTAAAAGATGGGATAGAGCGTTCGAAACTCATCTATTGATATTTGAGATCCACTGTCCGCGTTCTGATATTTTTGCATTGCTTCCATAAGATACATGTACGGCCGAGAGATGTTTCTGGTGGCGTCTGCGGCAAAGTTACATTCGATTGCACGTTCGGGATACTGTTTGGAATTTACTCTCACAAATATTCGTCTAACGTCTGGGTTATCGAATACGGAATTGTTCATTTCCTGATCGTTACGACGTGCCTGTCGTTGAAATACGACGAACAAGTGTCGCGGTAGTTGTTCGCTGGGCGTGGTCGTTACACGCCACGTGTAATCAGTCGCGTTGGGAATGGCTGTTTGATAAATCCTGTTCTGTTGGAAGTGTATCTTTTTTGTAAAGGTGGCTAGTAAAGATTCGAGCTCCATCATTTTAGCTAATGAAGGGACAACCCGAGGCATCCACAGTGCTAATCTTGTAATAGAAAACTGTCCCTCAGCCACTCCACCGGTGTGTATTATACAATCGTTTTGATCAGCTCGATCTAATATAAGCGTATGTTTTATTCCTCGAAACACTTTGTTATAATCACGGCAAAATCCAAAGATTGTACTTAACGGAAGCATCATCGTTATTTGGCGAGATTCTGCGGCAAATGCTTTTCGTTTAACAAATCCCTCGTTATATCTTATGTTACGTGCAGTAATAACATCGTTTATAAAATTTAACATCGCAACACCATCTGCGCCTGCAGCTGGTGGAGTTATACCAAGATTACGACAAGCGGCAATAAGTGAAACTCTTGTGGCGTTTGCATCAGCAGCTGCACCTGGTGCGGCTATACCAAAATTATTAGCATTAGCAATAAGAAAATCTCTTACAGTTGCAGCATCTGCAGCGGCATCAGCTCCGTGTGTTTTTGCACCTCTTGAAATAAACTCGCTCAACACAGTTGTCCCTACTCCAGTATCTTTGAACCACATCATATTTGTGGCTATTGATCTGGAATAGTCATCGCTAAACGAAACGATGTTTAGTATTGTACTCGCTATGGGTAAGTGCATCGAAATATCTTCTACGGTTTGATTGGCCAGTTGGTATCGTGCACTCTTAAACAAGCTCCAACCATTATTGACGAGAGCGATTTCTGCATCAGCTGCAATATCACCACCTATCACAGTTAATATTTGACCACGCACTTCTAACATTGCCTTATGGGGTAGTAGAAACACGTCCTCGTCTCTTGTGTTAAAAGTTCTAACTCCGGTTTTATTCGGTTCGTTCGAGTTCTCATCGAGATACTCGACATACTCTAATTCTGTTACAGCATCGTCAGTATCAATTTCTTCTGCAAAGTCGAGATAGTTTTTAGCTGACATTTATTTTATAATCGTTACACAAAATTAAAAGGCAGCAGGGGTCATCGGCGCTGTTTTCTTTACAAGTTTACGTACTATTTCTTCACCACTCGGCGACAATAATTTTTTTGTTGTAGCTATCATAGCTCGTTTTGTTTCTTCTGTTGGCGCAATATCTGATATTACTCGTTTTATTTCAGACACCGTAGGTGTTGTTGAAGGTCCTTTAATCTTATCAGCAATCTTTTGCCCTACTGCAGTGCCTGCTGAAGATGCCGCCCCTGTAGCGAAAGCTTTACCGGCGTCAAGTGCAATGGGCGCTACTTTACGCGCGATTCCTGGAATATTCTCTGCAATTGTTGTAAATATATTTCCAAAAAATCCACCTACAATTTTTCTTCGATAAACTTTTCTTCGTCTCATTTTATAAAATTATGTACACAAAATCACATTCCTAGGCAGTGCGTAGGTGTAAGTAATACGTGACTATCTCATTGTTCACGTCTATTTGTCGTCCAGATTGGTCTGTGAGTTGCATTGTAATGCTTGTAATTTGATTCTCAGGTGTTATTGGATAGTAGATAATCTGTCGCGGATTGATTTGCATGAGAGAACCCGGTGGGACTTCTGGTGAGAAACTGTAGATCGTTTGCCCGCGGTTGCCTTTTGACGTATAAGATCCAGATGCGATAGAGCAATTGATGAGTATTGTATTTACTTCTGTGATATCTACTGGTAGTTCTCCATCAAATGTCAAAGATTTATCTTCACCGGTGGTATAGTATAAAACTCTAGTAAAACCTAACATCTTTCCAAAACTTCTTTCTTCAAAGAGGACTTTCATATTTCTTTTCACTGTTATCCTAGCTCGTAAGGTGTTATAATTCGCCGCTAATTCGAAATTATCAGCATTCCCACCAGCTTTTGTTAGAAGCTCTTTTATTGTTCTGTTTAGATCAGTAATGTTATAAGCTCCTTGTGGAATCTGTAGTTTGTATTGTATATCAATAAACTCTTTTTGTGATGTTGGAGATTGTTTAACATTAACGATTAAAATTTCATCATTAATCCCAGTTTTAATATTCGGCATGGCGTTCCAACAAGTACAAGAAATTAATCCAATCTCATACTGTTTTGCAGGATCTAGTTCTATTGGTGGGTTGTAATTTACTGTAAAATTCGCGCTGTTTCCTGTTATTTGTGATGAATCAAGCAATAATGTTGTTTGCATTATACTAATATTTTAGATAAGATCGCGGTGTAAAATTTCGTACTCGGATGATGTTAGTAATCCACTCGATCTTAGATGATCAAGTATATCAATAATTTCGTTATCAATCTCTACACTTTCATTACCAGCTTCTTTAGAGGATATCAACAGCATTAGCCGATCGACTATGTCTGCGTTTGATGTAAAAACTTTAACTCCAAATCCAGTCTTTTCTAGTAATTTTTTATCTCGCATGTTTTCATATTGTTTGAGTAGTCTTTTAAAATCCCAACCTTTACTATAACCTCCTTCTTTATTTCGATATTGTATTGATGTTTTTAGTAAAATCTCAGCAATAATTCCTTCTCTTATCTGATCAAGTAATACTAGAAAATTCTTTCTATTCTTTTGATCTTTAATTTCTTCATCAGCACGTGAGCCATCTTCTACAATTCTTTTTAATTTTTCCATCAAATTACCATAGTTTTCTTCTGGCCAATCTCGAATACTATTAATATTAGTGATATTATTTTTTTTCATAAACTCTTCATACTCACCATATTCTATTTTAGACCTAGCTTGTCTTCTGTAAAATATGATAGTATCCTCAATAGACATTATATTTATCATACTTTCTTGTAACGTTTTTTGTTTCTCAGCTAATTCCTCAGTTTGTTCTGACACTTTTTCCATCATACTTCTTATCTCATCTGGATTAACCGTCAATCTTGTTATTGCGTGTTGAAGTTCAAGAGGATTGTTCATTAGCCTGTCAAACTCAGCTTGTCGTGCAGCAGGATCAGCAATGTTTCTTACAAGTTCGTTTACAATTTTTACAGTTTCTTCTTTTGATCTTTCTCCTAGTAAACCTAACAATCCTTTTTCTTTTATTTTTGCTAGTTCTTCCGGAGACAATGTTGGTATTTCTGGCTGCTTGCCAAGCATCGCCTCAGTAACAGGTTTGAAAAATTTGGTTCTTTCTTCTTCTGCTTGAACTTGTCCACGTCGAGCTTCTTCCACCTTTTTCTTAAAAGCCGCTCGAGTTTCGAGAAACTTTTTTAGTAATTCGATTTTCTGTTGATGTTTGTCCATTATTTTTATACGCTTTACAAAATTATATCATAGAAACGTCTCAAGGCAACAACGAAACATCTTGGTTGGATCACGCGCTAGCTTGTCAAATAAAAAGAAACTATATCGATCTTTAGTTGCTCGATGATATAATTCGATAAATCTATCTTTTGTAACATCACCACATTGTTCGTTTGCAATATTTCTCACATCCACATTATCTAGTCCGGGAAATAATATGAAACAACCCGTATTTCGCCTAATAAACCTATCAACATTATAAAAACCTTGGGCAAGATAAACAGAATTACATCTTTTATTACGTGATAGTGAAAAATATGATCTAATCTTGTTCATTTCCTCATTGTTTAGCGGAATATCATCAAAGACGATTATCTTCTGCTCTGACGAATCGAGTTCATTCACTGGAACGAGTTCTTCTGGTTGTTTTATCAAAAATATATCATCACCAATGCCAAGTTCATCACGAAGTTTATCATTATACTCGTTTAATAATTTGTATTTGTCTTGTTGGGGGTTGATGGTGTAAATATACACCTTATCATAGTTAAAGTTATTATTGAGTAAAAGATTTAATAACAAATTTGTTTTACCAGATCCAGTTCGCCCAACAATAAGATAATGACAGTCTGGAAGTTCATTGCTATGTTTATGCTTCACCAATCGCTCGGTGTCAAAGTTTATTATCTTCGCCATCGTATAATTTTATGTTATATTAAACCAACAATTTTGTGTAGAACGGTATGTATAATGAGCTACTATACAAAATTTGGAACATTAGCAGTAGATTTATTAACAGAAGGTTACCAGGGTGACTTATCCAAGTATGCGACTCTTGATAAGCTCAAAAATGAAATCAACAATTTGTTAAACGTTGCAAGTGTAGATCCAAATGAAGTTGTAGTTTTCCAGGACAAACAAGGACGATTAAAGACGAGTAATGTACAACTATCAGATGTACTAGTACGAAATCCTACTGCAGTTGCTAATAATATTGTTACTTTTAACAATCAAGGTAAGATAGAAGATTCGGGTAGGTCAGTTAACGATTATGTTAGAAAAGCAGGTGATTTATTTACGGGAAACATTGTTATGAACCAGAACAAGATCACATACCTTGGAAACCCAACTGAGGATAATGACGCTGCTACTAAGAAATATGTTGATGATCAGGAATCAAAGTACGTGTCGGCGCATGGCGGTATAATGCGTGCATTTCTCAACATGAACAATAATGGCATCAATAATCTTAGAACACCAGAATCTGATTTTGATGCTGTAACAAAGAAATATGTTGATGATATCAACAATGAAATCACCAAGTTCAAAACTGATTTTACTAATCACATCACCACGTTTTTAAATTTTCGCAGAAACATAAACAAAACCAATAACGAATTTTTTGGAAGTCCGCCATCTGTTGATATTACACTCGATAATATTAACACAAAACTCAACGATATTATTAGTGGAATTCCTAGTATTGTTGAGAAAACGAGTATGATTAAAATTCCTCACAAGCAGATTAAAAATATTGTCTATACTGTTGCTTCTGGAATGTCTACTTGGTCGCCGCAAAATAACACTCTCAAACATACTGCAGAGGTCACTGGTGTGTATAGATTGTCCGTGTTGAGCAGTGCAAAGTTTAATATATTTACATTATTTCCATGGCGTCACTCGACTGATAATTTCTCTGGAACCGTGTCTATTGTGTTAAACAAAGATGTTGAAGAAACTTTTATGCTAATAGCAGATGACAAAAAATTAACTGCTGCGTCATATTGGTATTGTCTGGAATTTGTGGCTGAAACACCTCAACTAGTTACTTAATCAAGCCTGAGATTATGTGAACAAATATTATAATGAAAAAAAGTATAGTTGATTTCAATCATATTTCAAAAGATATTCCAGGACAGGATGTTGACGCACTAATACAATACTACAAATATTATCATAAAAAACTTTGGTGCGTTAAAAAATGTTACAAATATTATAACAAAATACTTCGAGTAATATCATATCTACCCTTGTTAATGACTAGTTCTGGCATAATTTCAAGTGGTATATCATTAAACCCGTTTTTGTTAATCATATCCGGTGTTGGTGTTTCTCTTACAGCAGCTTGTAAAAAAGTTGAACCTAAAATTTTGATAAAAAAGCACGGCTGCTTAACATCAATTATAACTTACAAAAAACTACTTGATCAAATAAGATCTTACCTACGAGGAGTAAAATATAGTATGGACGATTTAATACGTGAATTTCGTATTATTGACAACATGTTAACAGATATTCTACCCATGAGGATCAGCAAATATGAGAAAGATTATCAAAAGAAGTATGATATAACATAAAATTTTATATAATACCACTTACCTTACTGGAATTCTAATGCGTAATTTAGTCCACAATCGCCACGCTCTGCTAAATCGTAATGATTTGGAAGATTGAGTCTGACACATCATTTTGCTTATTCTGGAAGATCACGTAATTAAATTTTACCTGTTACCTAGGTATTTTGCAACAGGCGTTCTATTGTATTTGTTTGGAGGTCTGGAGGGGGTTGTTGAGCTCGGATTCTTAACGCAATTATTGATTGCAATAGGTTTTCTATTACGTTACCTAGGTATTTTGTATTTGTTGAGCTCGGATTCTTAACGCAATTATTGATTGCAATAGGTTTTCTATTACGTTACCTAGGTATTTTGTATTTGTTTGGTGGTCTGGAGGGGGTTGTTGAGCTCGGATTCTTACTTTCTCCTACTACTGCAACCAGCGTAACTACCGTCTACACTGGTTGGCCAACGGACAATACGTAAATCCATTAATAATCAGAGACAGTTTAAAATAAAGTAATAACACAGTCTGCGATTTCAATTTATAACATGAGGGCTATCAAGAAACAAATAGATCTTAAAGAAATAAAATATTATTAAATTGTTGAATGGTTTGGGATCTAAAATAAAACAAACAACAACCTGTTGAATCAGGTATTATAGGCTAATTGCTAGAAGAAAAAGTAAGATATCCATTTTAAGACTTGTACATTTTTAAACACTATCAATTGTAACATTTTAAAGATTTCTTCCTTTGTAATAAAATATATATCTACATATATTTATGATAACAACTACAAAATTTTTTTTATAAAATCTGTTTTTCTGTTATATTTCGCATGAGAAGTCTTAATGGAAGGACAAATGTACAAATACTTAAATAAATATTCTCTTTTTAGTATTTACTAAACTTTATTCATAATTTCATTCATGACGCGTAAGTGTCGAGAGAACACATGACGTTATACTCTAAAATTCGATAATTCCAGCCGCTATTAATCGACCGAATTTTTTGTCATGCATCGGTAACTTCCGCGGCCTACTTTTGGTTTCAAGTTTCTAAGTAGTTTTATGCGAAGCTTTATCAATGCTGTCTTACACCTTAATAGTAAGCCAAACCCACCCACCTTTGTGATTTCCGACCAAAATGTGCAACACCCGGATGAAAATTGCTTAATAGATGTTAAAACAGTGTAAATGCAGAGTCAATCCTGCCTTTAACACTTACATTTTTTGTCAAAGAAAGCATATGACATGCTTTCCAAGCAAATGTTGAAACACTATTTCATTTTGCTTCCATAATGCGTCACTGGCTGTTAATAAAGGTCAGGGTCACATACCGAGCAATACAGAGTCTTGTCCCTTGGAGGGAGGAACTTTTTCTTTTGAACTTTTAACACAACTTTTTCAGGGGTATTTTGTATTCACTTCAGAATACTTTAAGTTCCTCTTACATTTTCGTTTATAACTTTGATAATTAAATTATGTGTTAAGTTTTACAAAACTTGTTGGGTTTGCTTCTTTCTGTTACTTAGTTACCAAACGAGACTATCACAGCCCTTCCATCATATTATAGTCCCATGCTATATCCCCGTTTGTTTGTATGCCCCACCGATTTCAATAACTAAAAAGTTCGATGTGATAAAAAGTGCACAGAACTAAGTCAATTTAATCATTGATTTATAATTTCTAACCTGACTGTGACCAGAATGGCACCAATACTAGCATCACCTTGCACCTTTCATGCTTAACGGACTTTCCTTACTAAAACGGCGCCATATTCCGTACACTATCGGGTAGTTTATTTCCATCCAACAACATAATGACGTAATTTATCTTATTCGGTAACTGCCGGATAATTCCGTAAATTACCATAACGTTGAGTTTGGAATTATATTGCTTTGCACACATGAACATATTAATGAAACCCTATGTTAAATCCACGTCAAAGGCATTTTTTTTTTGTCATTTTTTTCTTTTGCTTGATTCGACTCTGTAAATATCGGAAGCAGAAGACATGTATGTACTTCTTTAGTCACGCATACAACCTTTTGCTGAAAATGGACATGTCCAGGAACTGGAAATGGGTCTCAAGCATGTCCTCTATAACAGTGGTCCCCAACCCCCGGGCGGCGGACCGGTACCGGTCCGTGGATTAAATGGTACCGGGCCGCCCAAGGAACATTAAATTATTTCCATTTTATTTAATATGGCGTATTTCTCTCGGGTTTTTCGCGACTTTACATGGACGAGAGGTTATCTGGGAGCTGAGAGTGAATCTACGCATTGTACCATTCACCGGGAAATGCTGGCAAGCCGAAAAACGTCACCGGAATTTAACAGCGTATTGATTGATGTCATTAAAGTTACCAACCACATCAAAGCACACGCCCTTAACACTCGCCTGTTTCAACTGCTTTGTGGAGAGATGGACGCAGAGCACAGATGCCTTCTCTTATACACAGAAATAATAGGTAATTGCTAACCAGAATATTTGAATTACGAGAGCCATTGCAAAGATTTCTAACAGAAAAGAAGTCACCGCTGGCAGCACATTTCAGTGACAGATATGGGTCGCAAAACTGGCCTACCTGTGTGACGTATTCAGCGTGCTCAATGAACTCAAATCTGTCCCTTCAGGGGGAAAACGACAACTGTTTTCCAGTTGGCAGACAAAGTAGCTGCATTTAAAGCCAAACTTGAGTTGTAGGGACAACACGTGAACAGATGCATTTTGGACACGTTTCAGACATTAGCGGAGATTTTAAGCGAGACTGAACCATAGCATTAATTCTCCTAGTTGGTGCACGATCACCTGTCTTTGCTTTTAAAAGTGTTCGGGCTCTTCTTCCCAACCACAAAAGACCCACTAACTGGTAAGGAATGAATCCGCGACTCATTTGTCAACAAGCCAGGCGAATCTAGCATGTCTGTGCAAGAAGATCAACTGCTGAAGATTGCAAATGACGGCGGCCATAACACTATGTTCGAGACAACAACTCTGTCTGTGTTCTGGATTAAAGTCATGGCGGAATACCCTGAGATTGCCAGCACAGCATTTAAATCCCTACTGCCATTTCCGACATCCTATATGTGTGAAGCGGGGTTTTCTGCAACAACAGCAACCAAAACAAAACAACGGAATAAACTGGACGTAAGCAACACACTTCGGGTGTCAGGTCTCCTATTACCCCCAGGTTGAACTGTCTCGTTGCGAAAAAATAAGTTCAGGGTTCTCAATGATTTAGCATTCAGGATGTTAAAATATTAAATCACTTTATATTCATTTTTGGTGTAACTTTATTTTATTTTGAAGGCATGTTTAAATAAAAATTAAATTAAAATTATTAAATCAAAACAATTTAAAATATAAACAATGAACGTTCCACCACCCCCTACCCCTCTTCAGCGGGCCGCGGTAAAATTATCTAACGTTGACCGGTCCGCGGCGCTAGAAAGGTTGGTGACCACTGCTCTATAATATTGAAAACTTCCGTTAAGCATGAAACGCGCAGACGACGACGGTATTATGACCATTCTACTCCCAGTATAGTTAGAAATATAAATTAATGATTGAATTGACTAAGTTCTTTGCACTTTTTTTTTTATCAAATTAATGGTTTCCATTATTGAAATCGGTAGAAGGTACAAACAAACGGGTCAATAGACTCGACTACATTATTAAGTTTATTATTGCAAGGTTTATTCTTTTGGGGCATTCTTCTTACAAACGAAAAACTGATTGTTAACCAAATTTGTTTAAACTCTGTAAAATGTATTTCCTCTCATTTTTAGACTTTAAATACAATGACTGAATAATGAATTCACTTCCTTTAAAATTAAATTAATGTCGAACACTGTTGCTATGTTGTTGCCTGTTGCTAGACTTTCCATATATATTTAAAGCTCGGAGTAATATTGACATAATTATGTAACAAATGAAAACTTATTTGCTTTCATCCAGTAAAAGTAACGGTCACATAAATACATGACAGTCGTATTATGTTTGCCAAATTGCCCGAATACAGATTAAAGCTAAAGCATACACTCAAGTCGGAACCACACGGGCTCGTATCGGGCTCGTATCGTTGCTTACAATTTACAGTCGTACATCATCTAGTCGAACATCATTTAGTATTTCCGTAAACCTCTGATACGGAGGTAGCCATTTTTCTAAATACGATATCTCTGTGTGTATGAAAACTGAAATACTGATTCATTTTTAAAGTGAATTAAACACTGCTTTTAGTTAACGATATATTTCTTGGCTGCAATGTGTTTAGTTGACATCTTATTTAGTTTCTATTTAGTCTACATACGTCCAGAAAACATATCGAAGAATGAATATATGCCCAACCCAACCACATATCCAAATTTATTGCGGGGGGGGGGGCTTGATAGAATGGCTGAGATTGTTCCTATTTAGCCATCACAATGAAAAACTATAAATTGGTACACGACACACATGTATTCGCTTATATTTATATTACCCTAAACTGTAACTTTCACTATAATTTCCACCGGTTGGTTATTTTAAGAAAACGTTCCGTATTGAATGGAAAATGTAGTGTTTTTGTAATGCGTCAATTTCATTAGTGCTAACATACGCGTTCCTTTTTATGAAGCTTGTCACGTGGAAATCCTACTTTTGACCAATCAGAATTGGCCAAAACATTTTCAGAGGCGGTAATTCTGATTTCAACTACACAATTGTTGAATAGAAAGATGTCATTATATTTCAAATCGTCTCAAATCAAAAGAACCTGCGCAAGAATGGAGGTAACATCGGAGAGTTATCAATTTTAAATTAAAATAAATGCTTAGCTTTTGTACACTAACAAGGTTGATTTTAATAATGAGATTTAAAAGAGAAAAAATAGTATGTAATATAATATTTATCTGTATTGTTAGTGGCATGATTTAGTTGCGAATAACAGTCTTTTAATGCTTTAAAGTTATATTGAGGAAAATCCTGAAAGATTTATATAATATGTCATAGTAGATGTTTGAAGAAAACACTGAACCACTGAAGTCCGACTTCAAAGAACAAACGGATGCATATAAATGATTTTTAGCATGCAAAAACATAATAAGCACGAACTTAATAGAAATGGATCAATGCGAAGATTGTCAGGTGGATTTTTGTCTAGATTGTCATTAGAAATGCGTTTGGAAACCTAAAATTCCAGTATTGATGCAATTGAATTCATCCAATTCTTTACCATTGTATATAAACATGTTTGGCAGTACTAATTGTGATGCATATCTAGGAGCAATTGGAGAGTAAAATAACTTTCATGAATTTTGTGAGTTTGTTATAGCTTAAAGTAAACAAATCTAAACATTCAGAGCGCACAATGCTGCAAGATTATAAAAATTCAAGTGACCCCATGCTTTAACTTAAACGTTTGTAATAGTAATCATTTGAATGGAGCATAACCGTTTTTAGTTTTATTATTTTGCATTTTAATGTTAGATAACTCGTGAGTTCAGCACCAACCATTCATATACAGCTGTTGATTCATAATGATTAAGATACAAGTGTTGACATTTTCTGCTGCCTTTCATTAGTCAATATTGAATATATTTGTATTTAACCTTATAAATATTAAGGTGATGTAATTGTTTACAATTATTACTAATCTGAATTATGTTAAATTTACAATGACGTCACCATACAAAATCTGTTAAATATCGTGTATATTTGAGCATTTAGGGTTACATTGTTTAAAATTTCGAACTGAAAAATTAAATAGGTATGCAAGATGTAAGCCCATAAATGATAATTACTATTTTGTTAAACGGTATTGATACATTTAAATTTCTAGAAATAATACGCTACAAGTTCTGGTATTTTCATTGCATTCTTGGCATTGCAATAAGAATTAATATTCAAAATCAGCATAACTTTTTTATTCAGTGTATAATCATTAATTAAAATGAACACACCATACATTACAACAATTATATAAAGTTTAAAATCTATATACTTATGACACCTATTAAAAAAATTGTCAATATAGACATAAATTGAACACATTCGAATGCTTCAAAATTTTGTTAACCGGGTTTTGAAACAAAACGGTGTCAAATGCATTTCATCAGATACAAATCCATGTTTCGTAGCGTTATATTAATGTTAATACTTTTTTTAATTTTATATCTATGTCAAGCTAAACTTAGGGTGCCAGAATAAATCATCCAGTATTACTTTGTTTTTTCAAAATTCTTTTAACATTTATCAGTCAGGTGAAAAATACAATTGTAAAAATAATATTCAGTCTATTTTGTTTTGAATGAAGCTTATTCTCTTAAATCGTTTTTATATTACTAAAAATTATTTTGGTTTTATTAAACAACTTTAAATCTTTTTTTTGAAGGCATTAAAATTGAAATAATGTTTAGTTGATAATTTTTTTGAGAAGGGCGTTTAAATTGTTTTAATGAGATACAAACCTGTCATCAGGTTTTCAAATTTGGATTTGAAAGAAAGCATACGGCATTTTTTTAATTTTAATTTTCAATTAAATTTCATTTTGTATCAATACATGAATTTTTTATCCTGTAAAATTGTGCAAAACAACTGTCCATTTCCTGAAATTTCAACGATGCTCTTAATTTTTCAAAAGTTGCATTTTCAACAAACTTAATCGAGCGATTGCTGGTCAACCAATTCACAATGTAAAAGAAATTAATTCTTGAAACCTGTCATCCCAAAAATCACAGATATTAGTTTTGAAACTGCCTGGTTTGTAGTAAAAAAAATGTCCTTGTGAGTTTTTTATTTTTTACCGGCATGTTAAAAAGAATGCAACATCATAAAGCTGATGTTTGAGAAAGACCTAGTTATCTGTACGTGGTTGCGTTACAGATGTTTTTAGATCTGTACCATACTAATTTGTCAATTGAAGCATCGTCTTTTCAACATTATACTAACTGACAAGAGTGTATTTACTACCTGTGATACGAGATACATCGTAATAATTAGCATTAGCTCGTTACATAATTTTTACTGAAATTAAACCACTATGATTATACAGATTAAGAGCGATAGTAGTGTTAAAGGGACAGTTAATAAAATATATTTCAGACTAAGTACAAATTTAAAAATTTGAAGGAAATTATTTTTTTCACAATTATTCATAATTCCGACGGATAAAGAATATTTTAAATTTAGTAACATTTATTATAGTCATTTCAATAATTGCTATTGAACAAAACGAATATTGCAAGCAAACTTGTATATGTGAAAGGTTTTAGGGAAACGTTCAGGAACAGGCGAATGCTTGTTAATATATTTTTATAAACATGGTATTCGTCATTTTACTAGTTTATTTGTTGATCAAAAGTACATTTACTGTTTAAAATAAACAAAAAAAATTTAGAGAAACTTCACCAAAATTCAAGGAAGAGGTCAAATTAGAATGATATCAGTTTGATTTTTAATTATTAGAGAAACTAATTCTGGATCGAGGTCAATCAATTACCCAGTTGTAATAAATTTTTAACTTGTATGTACATATGATTTAATTATGAATGTTGATATTAAACAATTTTCAACCTACTTTCAATTTTCCTTTTTGTAATTTATATGTTCAAGCTATTTTTTAATTTTTACATTAAATTTAAACATATAAAATGGTTTATAATACTGTTATAAATAGTTCGTTATTATTTTCAGGCTGACTTAACACAGCTTCATGTTTATGGGAATTCCCACTTTCATTGATATAAACAGATTTCAAATGGTGTACACTACATTTCAGGTTAATATTTGACATTAGCCAGATGCTAACGGGCTTGTTTCCATGTTTTATTGCATGATATTTAGCACTGATTGTAAACGGGTACGTCATATTTAGGTTGATATAACAGATAGATACAAATTAACGTACGGTCTATATTTATTTGATATAGCACATTATAATCCAAACTGGTATCCCATATTTCACCACTATTGTAATAGATAAGAAATCTTTATCCCATATTTCAGGCTGATAATAAACTGTTGCAAATACTTTAATCCCATATTTTTCAGCTGATATTGAACACAGTTTGCAATCTTTTCCCATTTTTTTTATTGATCTAATTTCCAAAATGATATTTTATTTTCATTGCTCTCAACTTAAACACACGTACTGTACATGCACTTTTTTTTAAGTTAGTTTGGATTTCATTTTTTTAAGCTAAAAAATTATTGAGCCCAACTTGTGTGAGACAAGTTTACTGAGCTTTACGATTTTCATGAAAACATTTTGTAAATTAGAATTCATGTTTGTGTATTTGTCAAAAGTGTACATAAATTTTTTTTCTTTCTAAAATGTTAAACACAGATCTTACTGAAACCAAGTAATTAAAATTGCTCTGAACCTTGTTTTTTTTAACATGTACCAGAATTGAATTTGTGCAGACATCGAGACAAGTTAATGAATGGATTTAATTGTAAAATTTGAATTAACCTTTAAAAAAATTCAACGTTTATATAGTTAATGTTACGAACAAATTAAGGTGCTTTCTCTGGATTAAACAGCTGTATCACAAATCCAATTGAGGCTATTTGTTTCCGTCAGAAGGTTTAGGTAAATAAATAAATAAACACGCAAAAAAATTAATGATATTATATATCAAGTGTCTATGAATCTTAGACTTGATAAATTTATTACATATCCACCAATCTGGAAGTTGGGTCAAAATCTGTGTCATCGATTAAGATTTTCAATACTGCATGAGTTCATTCCTCGTAAAAACGAGAAGAAAAAAGCACGTTCCCAGACCCATAATTATATATAGAGACAGGTTTTAAAACACAAGAAGGCTTACTCACTGCAAAACAAAATCTTTTTTAAACACCGAACACTATTTTTTAGGAGTACTTGCCATTTTATGATTTGCATTTGAGGTTGATTTCATAGAACAAGGTTATTGCACGTACATCGAGTTTGATTTTTTTTTTTACGTAGTCATTTGGCATGACATTAAAAAGTTTTTGAACTATAGTCCGTTTAGTTTTTCATATTTGGTTTTTTGTATTTTTTTTAGTCTATGGAAACACCAAGATAGCGAGTGATTGAGGTTTTAAGTTATTTTATATATTTATTGTCGACTACCCTTTGAGGAATCTCGAATTTTTATCATTTTGGGTCCTTTTTGTTCCGTTCATGCGTCCGTCTTTGTGAAATTTTTATGTGATCATCCATGTATATCCTAGATTAACAACGTTAAAATGTTGATAACAATCTAAATGCGTACAAGACAAATCTGAAATGAGCGAGGTCAGGATTTATCGCTTGATCGTATCTCTTGATTGTAATCCTTTAGATACGTGTCAAACAACTATGATACGTGTTTTGTGTCAACCGCTTATATGCAATCTGATTTGATTTGCTGTGCTCACTTTTTAGGTGACTGAAAAATAAAACCCCCTTGTTCTTTTTTATCAGTCCCGGGAAGACGCATCTTGAAGTTAAAAAATTTGTTTTCAAAGTGTTGCCTAAGCGTGTCTGGTCTTGCGTTGCAGTTACAAACCATTATGTTCATTTTTTTAAATATTTTTCAGTCTATGATTAAAGTCATCCAAATTCAAATCATCACAGATATCCATTGCCGTCCTTCCATAAATCTATTAACAGTATTTTCGCTCCATAATTTATGGAAAACCTTCTCGCTCTCGCAGATAATGCATGCCAGTGTATCCCCAAGAAATGTTTTCTTATTCCGCGGCATTATATTAAGGGACAATTAGCAATTTATCAAAAAATTATGAAAAATGCTTTGATTATGAGGTATTAGGAACCTTATATTTTGCCATGAAAAACAAATTAGCGTATCAAATTTAGCCTCAACATTTTACATTAGCCGGCATCGGTTGATGAAGGCCTTTTCCAAAACTAAGGTATTTTTATTCGTTTATTGAAATTTCAATTTTGTAAATTTTCTTTTTACTTCAATGTAGTTTTGCCAAAGTTGTTTGACCTTAAATTCTTTGGATTTTTTTTTGCATTAGATTTGTAAGGAACACTTCTAAGCATTTTTTGTAAGTAAATGTCCTATAACTCGGTTTGTGCCCAGTTTAGCGAAAATAAATAATAGAGATGTCCATTGTTGTGTATATTTAATTTGCAATTGTTTGTTATGGTTTTTATAAACAAAAAAAAAAACTATATTAATTTAAATTATTGTATTGAGTAAACATTACAGCATGTATTAACAGAATTAAACAATTATGTTTATATAAAAAGCTTATCGTAGTTTGTTAGGAAGTTGCTTGCTAAATTTAGGTTTTTTGCGATACGTGAAAATTTTTTGGTAGGCGTCAGGATCGAGAGAATAATTTTTTGAAAAGACGAAAATTTGTTGTTGTCCAGCTTCCGACATACAAGAAAGAAATAACTTTAAATTTAAAAGTTTATTAAAATCGCTAAAAAAAAGATAAAATTAAATTTTTGTACCCCTCTTTCTTACTATATCAAATAGTTTATCTTTTTTCAATAAACAATATTAAATAACTAAAGGAATGGTGATTATCCAATACATAGAGGTAGTAACATCTTTTTAATATATTTCTGATTTTAGGAAATTATTTTTGATGAATACCATACCTCTTTACACGATGGTGCAAATTATATTTACTTTTATTTATTTATTTATCATCATCATCATCATCATCATCATCATCATCATCATCATTTTATCTTATAATTATTTTATTATATTATTATTATTATTTTTTATTATTATTATTATTATTTACTATTATTATTTTTTATTATTATTATTTTTTATTTTTTTTATTATTTATTTTTATTTTATTATTTTTTATTTTTATTATTATTATTTTAATTTTTTTTTTTTATTTTTTATTTATTTTTTAATTATATATTAT
>JAEAOA010001538.1:215000-256850 GCA_016746295.1 Potamilus streckersoni
GAAGTTTATTTTTTGATCCATGTACTGCAATCATGGCAGTTTTTCTATCTTAAAGCAAATTCTTGCAATCATCAAACTGGCAAGTATCCTACGCGAGAATAGTTTTTACTTTTGAATCCCTGTTTTTTTCAAATTTTTTTTTTTTTTTAGAATCTTTTAGTAAGCCTTGTACTTGTGTTTTATAACACTTAATAACTGTTAGGCTGTTTTTAATTATGGGTCTGTATTACAGTGCTTGTTGTCAAGTAATTATTTACTTGGAATGCATGTCAGCCTACTTTTTACACTGAAAATCTGCAATTTTACACATATATGTCATTAAACGTGGTAAAAATATGTAAAAATTTTTTTTTTCAGATTTAACACTTGAAATATGTTATCATTAAAGTTGCGTTGTATTTATTTATTTACTGCATTATTTTTTATTTCAATAGAAAAATTTTGCCACATTATCTAGATTTGTAGTCTCCTTATCCAGCTGTGTTCAAGAAATCAAATGTTTACAATTAATTTTTCGTAACATTAACTAATAAAAAGGAATTTTTTTAAAGGTTTGGATTCAAGCCATTTTGTTTGATCATCCTTAAATTGTTCGATGTTGAGTAGATGCCAAATTTTTCTGTCCAGATTCCAAAACAATGTTCAGAGCATATTGATTACTTTATATAAATCAAGATCTGTTTTCAATTTTTAGAAGGAAAAAAAAAAATATGTGCATGACTGTATCAATATACAAATTACATGAACTTCTATTTTAAATGTTTTCATGTAATCTAAAGCTCAGTAAACGTTCTCAACAAGTAATTGCTTCAAAGATTTTTTTTTATAGCTGGAAAAATTTTTTTTCCAAATTTTTTTAAAGTGCGTTTGTGAACAAATGTTTTAGTTGAATTCAATGATACCCAATTAGATTTTTTGAATCACTAGAAACAGCCTGAAATTATAATGATTTGCAAATTTTTGTATATCAGCCTCATATGGGATAAAGTTTTTTTTTAACTAAGTTTATTTTGAAAATAATCTATAAAACCATTTGCAAAATGTGTTAAAGCAAATTATCAGTCATAATATTATGGGATACCAGTTTCGACCTGTGAATATCAACCTAAAATAATTTTGTATTTTGTAATCTTGTTTTTAACCTGAAATATGACGTACCCGTTTAAATGTGCTATATACCGGAAGCATTTACCCGTTGCATCTGTGTAATAAAAAACCTGTTTGAAAGTATTTGTAAAAACTTTTGCTACATTTGAACTGTATTTATATCAACCAAAAGTGGGATTTCCATTTTGAAGCTGTTAAGTTATGAAATATGAACGAACTAATTATTACAACTTTAATTATCCAACCAGCTTTAAACATATATTGAGATTATGTAAAAATTAAAATAGCATCATGCATTTTTATTGCAGAGTAAAATTGAAAGTAGGTTGGAAAATGCATAAATTAATAATCAACATTTAATTATATTGACATACAATATGCCATTCCACTTATTATTTGACCATTGATTGACATTCGACTCAGAATAGTTTCTTAAAGGTATTCAAATGACAATATAAACTTCTTTCTGTGCACCACTAATGTGAAGTTTCTTTTTTTTATTTGTTTATTTTGGAATAATGTATTTCCTTGGATTAAAAAACATGTATTAACTAAATCATAAATGAACGAATATTGGCAAAATTTATTAACAAGCATTCGCAATGACAAATTTATTATTCCAACGTGTACACCCCAGGCAAATTCTTTGTCTTGCATTATCGTTTTGTTCTAATTTAAAATGAAATGATCAAGTTCAATAAAATTATAAAGAATATTTTAAACTTATTTATCCATGGAAATATAATATGCTGATAATGTGGACAAATAATTTCTTTTAAAATGTGTTTTGTCAAAGGTTTATATGATTTTTATCAACATTTTTAACAATACTTTCGTCTTAACTCTGTTAAATTTTAGTAGTTTTATTTCAGTTTGAAATTTATGTACAGCTATTTTGAATTACAATAGCATTAAACATTATGGACTGAAACTGTATTATATCACAGGTGATTTACTACACTTTAGTGTTGGAATTAGACGATGCTTTATTACGTAATGCTTGCTTGGTTTCCATGCCAGCTAAAATACATCTGTGTTTTACATTGCGAACATTCACGTGGAGATATATTTATCAAAAAACTCAATTTTGATGTTGCTCATGCTTTTTTTCCGGTTTTTAAATTGCAAAATCGAAAATTTTGACCCATTTTATTTACTATCCACCATTCCCAGGTATAATTTTTGGCCATAGATTTTATATTTTTTTAAATGGGTTGAGGACTAATTTTAGAATTGTTTATTCGGAATTGTTGTTGGAAAAATATCGATTAAGTTTGTTGTAATAATTAATTTTCCACATGCAATTAAACTTATGCACTATTATATTATTCAGGAAATATATCAAAGTTTTTATTTTACAGGAGAAAAAATTATTACATGTATTGATCACTAAAAGCAATTTTTTGAATTCTAAAAAATAGAAATTTGTTATGCCGTATTTTCTTTTTTTTTTCTGCTATTTGTTAAATATCTGAAAACCTATGACAAATTTCTCATCTAAATGTTCATGTATTCATTAACGCCCTAAAAATTGCTCACTTTATAACGGTTTCAATCTTTTTTGCCATAAAATAATTAGATTTAAATTCATGGAACTTAATAGACAAATTTAATTTAGCAAGTGATAAAAATGCAGATTTAGAGAATTAATACTTTGTTTTCAAAAACAAAAGTAAATTCAACTATTTAGATTGTATTTTTTTTTTGACTGATAAACGTGCAAAGAATCTTCAATAGTAAACTATGATTTGTATGTCTTTTTTTACCTTTTAAGGTTATTATTTACTTGGCCATAGTTGTGGAATTATTATCTGTGGCACATTAATATTTTACGCTACGATGATACATAATTTTTTCATTGATGAGATTTATGCAGTATATGTTTTCAAAATTTGAAGCATTTCGATGTTAAGATTATGATCTAAATGACAATTTTTTTATCCTGTATTTTGTCACTTAGTTTACATATATAATATGTCAATCCTTAGGTGTGTTTTAAAAATTCTGAAATTGTTCATAAAAGTTCTACATGGATATTTGATTTGAAATGTTTTCTTGGCAAGAATGCAGATGAAACTAAATACCAAGCAACTGTGCGTATTTCTAGATAAGAATTTTATTGACCAAATGAAACCAAGTTATAATATTATTTCATGTTTTTAAAATGCATGCACACATTTTTCAGTTCTTAATGCAGTTTTGAACCGTCTACAAAAATACCACCATTTATAAATGTTTGTTTTTACTGTATAAGTCCCTTTTTTAGTGTTTATACCTACATAATTATTTGCAGGTTTTTAAGATCATTAATCCCAGTAAGAAGGGAAATTTTAAATATATTTTTGATAATGATTTAGGCAGCAGACAATTATCTAGTTTATTTGAAAAGCTTTCAAAACTGTATTTAAATGGATTGCAATCAACGAAAAAAAAGTTCCAATAAATAATAAAAAAATTAGAAAGCTTTTCACTGATGCATGAACAAAAGTTTTAAAAGTTATACTCCTAGCATGGGTTGCATTTTTTTGATGACCTTATCTTAAGCATTTTTATTATTTACTCTGAAAGTTTAGATTTTATTTCATATATCTAACAAACTCCTAAATTTTGAAAATTTCCGTTTTATCTCCTTACTCCAGATATCTGACTTCTCTCAAATTAGTGATAAGGCAAGTATAATTATATACTGAATGGTCAAAATGATGTTTTGTCTGCATGTGAATTTTAGGTTTTTGTCAAACTTTTTTTATGTAAGTAAAAATTGCCACCTCTATTAGTCCAAACAATATTTTCTATTTTCTTAATTGATAAATTAATATCCATATTGAAATCATAACATATATATTTCGTATAATTAGTTTGTTCAACCCATTTATTAGTTACTTCAGTTTTTCCAGTTTTTTATTTAAAAATCAGACTATGTTATTTAAAAAGTTTTTTTTTTCACATAGAAACTGTTCACATTAAACTTTATTAGAAGACTTTATTTTTTTCCATAAATCTATTATAACATAAAATTTAACTTATTTGGCTATTTTTCTATTTTAAATATCCTATATTAGTTCTATACCTTGTCTATATTGACTAAATAATGTCAGGTCAAATTGCTTATATCATTTCTTTTGTATATTTACTTATTTATGATTTATAATACAATGTATTATTTTAGACAGTTCGTATCTTATGTCATTTAATGTATATATTCATGATCAATATTATTTCAATTGTATTCATATCATATCTTGATCTATTTAAAACCACAAGTTACATGTCATCCTTTTTATTTTCACTTGCTATAATATAATCATGAGGCTTATTATACACTCAATGTATATATGTGGTAATTCATATCTAAATTTCCTTGTCTATATATGATACTAATGTGATGTCATATGTAATTTTTATTTCTATAATAACTTATACTATACATGGCAAATTATCAATTGAATATTTATGTCGAGTTTTGCAGTTCATATCTTTGTGATTTTCAATGGAATCCTAAGAGGTTTTATTAGGTTCACTATAATAAAACAAATTAAACTGCAGTTACATTCAAAAATTTTCTGCAAACATGCTGAAAATGCAATAATTAGACTAGTACATTTTTTAACTAAAGTTTTTATTTTTGGTATTTTCATAAACTTACTATCATATTAAAAATATTAGTGGCACTACATTTTCGTCATTTATTTGCTGATTTGTATAATTATTTTTTAATATTACTGAATCACAAAATACATTCCCTATACAAAGTGTATAATTTAAATAAAACAGTTCTGACAAAGCTTAAAAATGTAAAATTAAATGAAATCAACAGACATTTCCGTAACCATTATGAATTTAACAGATAATAATGTGTAAACAAAATAATCATGGCAAAGTCAACATTTACGGTTTAAATTGTAAATAAAATATCCTTCGATGACGTACCCTCTCACAATTAACAAGTTAAACAATATCATAAAGAAGTTCAATAACCATCAACATGCGTACATAATCTGATTAAAATCTGATCTCCCTATTATACATGAAGATCTGACAGCGGCTTCTTGGGAGTCATGTTCTGATAACTTATGTTATTATCATAATCGCTAATTTTATCAACCAATCAGATTAACTCTTATATCATTGTGTTTGGAGACTGAACAGCGTGGATAAACAGCACGAATGTGTACCGAACGATTTGATTCACTTTCATATTTTGTAAAAGCTTCATTCCCATTGGCTAATTCAAAGGTCACCAAAACCTGACCCTTAAGCGGTCGTCCTCAGATTTTCACGTAGGACAGAGGGGATCCGATTTTTATATGATGTGACGTGATTATGATTTTTAACATAGTTTTAACAATTCTTCAGTCATGTCGCTCCGATGGCTGCAGTGTGCCAGTTTACAGTGATAAATAGCACTGAGGCATCATGCCGCAGACATGTAGCATTATGTCCCACCCAATCACATTATCCTGACGCCAGGCCGACCAGTCCTAACACTAACATCGTAATGCTGAGCGTCATGTGAGGCAACTGTTAGTACCATTTTTTGTAAGTCTTTGGTATGACTCGACCGGGGATCGAACCCACGACCTCCCGCATCCGAGGCAGACGACCGATTTTAATCAGGTTGCATGCATATATGTTCGAGAACGTCAGCGAAACCTAACCAGTCACAAGATTGATAAGGCAAACCATATCTTTGTACAATTATCCCATTAAGCAAGCAACCAACCAACCAACAAACCACCCTACCAACTCCCCACGAAACGTAATAATTCATAAAGCTCGCAATTTTCACCGTAAGGCTCTCTTAACTAAGCAAAACCGAATATATTTATATAAGGCGGTAGCAAATACGTCCCAGATAATGAAGCGTAAGTTGAGCTCAAAAGGACCAATTTCCTACAAAATTATTCAAAATCAAAATTTCAGTAAACGCATAAAACATGAGATAATGGGCAACTGCTCATGTGTATCGTAGGCCAGAACCAAATCTTGAAAAAGACTATCACAAATACGTTAGAATTGTCCACTTATGCAACATGGAATGATTCATGTTTTGACACCATTCTAAATACATAGGGTGCAACATGGAGATTAAAGTACGGCTGTTTCTACCACATGTTCAAAATAATAAACTTTTCTTTTACCTAGTTAAATTAACTTCATTACTTATGCTGGTGAAAACTGGAGCTGGTCCCTATTTCACCAGTACACTGAGGTAGTCGGAATGAAAGAAAACATAACAGTTAAAACCATGTCACAATTCAAGTTCACCCAGAAATATCCAATCCCACCATCACACTTGTCCATAATCATTTCAATTATGTGCGACTCTGGCTTGACAAGTCCATTTTATAAAATCCATGATTGGAATTGACTCTATGAAAATGGGAAGAATACATCTTCGGAAATATAGTACAGTGATTATCAAAACTACCTACTCTTTACGCCTCTATATATTATCAAATAACCCCTCTTCTTTCACAATATCCTAGTCGTCGTGCCATATTAAAAGGGAATGGATTAAGCTCCTAAAATCATTTTATGTATTGTATATAATACTGCATTTGCGACTTAAGTATCAACTACTGAAAAAGCGTAACAGCAAACAACTGCGTTCACTACTAGTACGCACACACGCACGCACAGCCAGATAAGACTGGATTATTATCCATTTACCTTAGGTACAATAAAAATCTGTACAGTGAGGACGAACTGTAAGTAGAGCTAATTTTAAAATATTAATATTTCAAGAAAATGAACTTACTAATATCCCTTGAAGAACCTCTTCATTCCAGTTGCAGGTAACTGATGTATTAACCTTATGGCGATACGAAACAATGGTCTATGTACTGCATGTTTTGTGTTATACATTCCTGCGCCAATATACGCCTCTGCATTGTATACATGTATTAAGTAACCTTTAATCACATATGTATATATATATATATATATATATATATATATATATATATATATATATATATATATATATATATATATATATATATATATATATGTGTGTGTGTGTGTGTGTGTGTGTGTACATACGTGCGTATTTATATGTGTGTATTAACTGAAAGATGCTAATTTATTGATTTTGCATATACACGAGTATTATACTTATCGTGTATGATTTCATTTCAATAGTCTAAACAGAAACAGCTGTTCGCTTTTGTACAAAGGTAATGTTTCCACACTGGTTAAAACTTCAACTCTATACACCGTATACAAATCTATACTAGCAGTACTTATATAATGGTAATTACTAATAGGTAACACTATTTTAAAAACTGCTACTAGAACAAACAATTTACTTTCTTTTAGTTTCTAAAAATTCATTCAGACCCAACAATGTCCAAATGAAACAGACTAAATAAATGACAGGAGAGCACGGACACGATAGCTTCATATATGGTAGTAGTAGAAGAAAGTAAGAATCCGAGCTCAACAACCCCTCTCCCCACCCCTCCAGACCTCCAAACAAATACAAAATACCTAGGTAACGTAATAGAACACCTGTTGCAATCAATAATTGCGTTAAGAATCCGAACTCAACAACCCCTATAGACCTCCAAACAAATACAATAGAACACCTGTTGCAAAATAAAATTTAATTACGTGATCTTCCAGAATAAGCAAAATGATATGTCAGACTCAATTTTCCAAATCATGATGATTTAGCAGAGCGTGGCGATTGTGGACTAAATTAAGCATTAGAATTCCAGTAAGGTAAGTGGTATTATATAAAATTTTATGTTATATCATACTTCTTTTGATAATCATTCTCATATTTGCTGATCCTCATGGGTATAATATCTGTTAACATATTGTCAATAATACGAAATTCACGTAATAAATCATCCATATTATATTTAACTCCTCGTAGGTAAGACCGGATCTGATCAAGTAGTTTCTTGTAAGTTATAATTGATGTTAAGCAGCCGTGCTTTTTTATCGAAATTTTAGGTTCAACTTTTTTACAAGCTGCTGTAAGAGAAACACCAACACCGGATATGATTAACAAAAACGGGTTTAATGATATACCACTTGAAATTATGCCAGAACTAGTCATTAACAAGGGTAGATATGATATTACTCGAAGTATTTTGTTATAATATTTGTAACATTTTTTAACGCTCCAAAGTTTTTTGTGATAATATTTGTAGTATTGTATTAGTGCGTCCACATCCTGTCCTGGAATATCTTTTGAAATATGATTGAAATAAACTATACTTTTTTTTCATTATAATATTTGTTCACATAATCTCAGGCTTGATTAAGTAACTAGTTGAGGTGTTTCAGCCACAAATTCCAAACAATAACAATATGACACAGCAGTTAATTTTTTGTCATCTGCTATTAGCATAAAAGTTTCTTCAACATCTTTGTTTAACACAATAGACACGGTTCCAGAGAAATTATCAGTCGAGTGACGCCATGGAATTAAGGTAAATATATTAAACTTTGCACTGCTAAACACGGACAATCTATACACACCAGTGACCTCTGCAGTATGTTTGAGAGTGTTATTTTGCGGCGACCAAGTAAACATTCCAGAAGCAACAGTATAGACAATATTTTTAATCTGCTTGTGAGGAATTTTAATCATACTCGTTTTCTCAACAATACTAGGAATTCCACTAATAATATCGTTGAGTTTTGTGTTAATATTATCGAGTGTAATATCAACAGATGGCGGACTTCCAAAAAATTCGTTATTGGTTTTGTTTATGATTCTGCGAAAATTTAAAAACGTGGTGATGTGATTAGTAAAATCAGTTTTGAACTTGGTGATTTCATTGTTGATATCATCAACATATTTCTTTGTTACAGCATCAAAATCAAACTCTGGTGTTCTAGGGTTAGTAATGCTATTATTGTTCATGTTGAGAAACGCATACATTATACTACCACGCACCGACACGTACTTTGATTCCTGATCATCAACATATTTCTTAGTAGCAGCGTCATTATCCTCAGTTGGGTTTCCAAGGTATGTGATCTTGTTCTGGTTCATAACAATGTTTCCCGTAAATAAATCACCTGCTTTTCTAACATAATCGTTAACTGACCTACCCGAATCTTCTATCTTACCTTGATTATTAAAAGTAACAATATTATTAGCAACTGCAGTAGGATTTCGTACTAGTACATCTGATAGTTGTACATTACTCGTCTTTAATCGTCCTTGTTTGTCCTGGAAAACTACAACTTCATTTGGATCTACACTTGCAACGTTTAACAAATTGTTGATTTCATTTTTGAGCTTATCAAGAGTCGCATACTTGGATAAGTCACCCTGGTAACCTTCTGTTAATAAATCTACTGCTAATGTTCCAAATTTTGTATAGTAGCTCATTATACATACCGTTCTATACAAAATGGTTGGTTTAATATAACATAAAATTATAAGATGGCGAAGATAATAAACTTTGACACCGAGCGATTGGTGAAGCATAAACATAACAATGAACTTCCAGACTGTCATTATCTTATTGTTGGGCGAACTGGATCTGGTAAAACAAATTTGTTATTAAATCTTTTACTCAATAATAACTTTAACTATGATAAGGTGTATATTTACACCATCAACCCCCAACAAGACAAATACAAATTATTAAACGAGTATAATGATAAACTTCGTGATGAACTTGGCATTGGTGATGATATATTTTTGATAAAACAACCAGAAGAACTCGTTCCAGTGAATGAACTCGATTCGTCAGAGCATAAGATAATCGTCTTTGATGATATTCCGCTAAACAACGAGGAGATGAACAAGATTAGATCATATTTTTCACTATCACGTAATAAAAGATGCAATTCTGTTTATTTTGCCCAAGGTTTTTATAATGTTGATAGGTTTATTAGGCGAAATACGGGTTGTTTCATATTATTTCCCGGACTAGATAATGTCGATGTGAGAAATATTGCAAACGAACAATGTGGTGATGTTACAAAAGATAAATTTATCGAATTATATCATCGAGCAACTAAAGATCGATATAGTTTCTTTTTATTTGACAAGCTAGCGCGTGATCCAACCAAGATGTTTTGTTGTTGCCTTGAGACGTTTCTATGATATAATTTTGTAAAGCGTATAAAAATAATGGACAAACATCAACAGAAAATCGAATTACTAAAAAAGTTTCTCGAAACTCGAGCGGCTTTTAAGAAAAAGGTGGAAGAAGCTCGACTTGGACAATTGACTGCTACAGAAACAACAGCTACGATTTTCAGACCAATAACTGAAGCAATATTAGGTAAACAACCTGAAACTAAACCACTATCAGAAGAAGAACTGAAACAACTGAAAGAAAAAGGTTTGGTTGGAATTGTTAAAGAACAACAAGAAGCAGCTGCTGCAAAAATCATTACTAGATCTGATGAAGACAAAAGAAAACTAGCCGAGTCACTTACAGCAAATATAGCTGATCCTGCTGCTAGACAGGCTGAAACAGATCGATTGATAAACAATCCGCTAGAACTTGAGAGAAGATTAGCAGAGTTAACAACGCAAGGAATAACAAATATTATAACAAATCTATCAGGAGAAATAAAAGATATCAAAGAGGAGCAAAAAAGAGTTGGTGAGGCTACTGTAAAGTTTATGGATGTTGAACAGCAAAGATTTTATTTTATAAAAAGAGCAAATTATGAGATAAAAGATGATGAGTATGATGAATTTGTAAAGAAAGAAAATATAAGAGATATTGATAATATAGACAAGTGGAATGATGGAGAATATAAAACATTGATCGATAGATTAAATGAGATAATAAGAGATGGAGCTGCTGCTAAAGATGAATTAAACACGGTTACAGAAATTGATGATATGCTTCCACTTTATGATAGAATGAGAAACGGTGTCATTGCTCTCACGTTTAAAAAAAACAGCAGAAAATAGTAGAGCAAAACCTTTTGGTAGTTGGTGGAGTTTTAGAAGGAAATTTTTTACTTTTGATAAATCTCGTATACAAAAAAATAGAGTAGGAACAGGAACTGGTGTAAAAGTATTTACATCAAACGCAGACATAGTCGATCGGCTAATGCTGTTTATATCCTCTAAAGAAGCTGGTAATGAAAAGTGTAGAGATTGATAACGAAATTATTGATATACTTGATCATCTAAGATCGAGTGGATTACTAACATCATCCGAGTACGAAATTTTACACCGCGATCTTATCTAAAATATTAATATAATGCAAACAACATTATTGCTTGATTCATCACAAATAACAGGAAACAGCGCGAATTTTACAGTAAATTACAACCCACCGATAGAACTAGATCCTGCAAAACAGTATGAGATTGGATTAATTTCTTGTACTTGTTGGAACACCATGCCGAATATTAAAACTGGGATTAATGATGAAATTTTAATCGTTAATGTTAAACAATCTCCAACATCACAAAAAGAGTTTATTGATATACAATACAAACTACAAATTCCACAAGGAGCTTATAACATTACTGATCTAAACAGAACAATAAAAGAGCTTCTAACAAAAGCTGGTGGGAATGCTGATAATTTCGAATTAGCGGCGAATTATAACACCTTACGAGCTAGGATAACAGTGAAAAGAAATATGAAAGTCCTCTTTGAAGAAAGAAGTTTTGGAAAGATGTTAGGTTTTACTAGAGTTTTATACTATACCACCGGTGAAGATAAATCTTTGACATTTGATGGAGAACTACCAGTAGATATCACAGAAGTAAATACAATACTCATCAATTGCTCTATCGCATCTGGATCTTATACGTCAAAAGGCAACCACGGGCAAACGATCTACAGTTTCTCACCAGAAGTCCCACCAGGTTCTCTCATGCAAATCAATACGCGACAGATTATCTAGTATCCAATAACACCTGAGAATCAAATTACAAGCATTACAATGCAACTCACAGACCAATCTGGACGACAAATAGACGTGAACAACGAGATAGTCACGTATTACTTACACCTACGCACTGCCTAGGCATGTGATTTTGTGTACATAATTTTATAAAATGAGACGAAGAAAAGTTTATCGAAGAAAAATCGTAGGTGGATTTTTGGAAATATATTTACAACAATTGCAGAGAATATTCCAGGAATCGCGCGTAAAGTAGCGCCCATTGCACTTGACGCCGGTAAAGCTTTCGCTACAGGGGCGGCATCTTCAGCAGGCACTGCAGTAGGGCAAAAGATTGCTGATAAGATTAAAGGACCTTCTCCATCAGAAATAAAACGAGTAATATCAGATATTGCGCCAACAGAAGAAACAAAACGAGCTATGATAGCTACAACAAAAAAATTATTGTCGCCGAGTGGTGAAGAAATAGTACGTAAACTTGTAAAGAAAACAAAACCGATGACCCCTGCTGCCTTTTAATTTTGTGTAACGATTATAAAATAAATATCAGCTAAAAACTATCTCGATCTTGCAGAAGAAACTGATACTGACGATGCTGTAACAGAATTAGAGTATGTCGAGTATTTAGATAAAAACTCGAACGAACCGAATAAAACTGGGGTTAGAACTTTTAACAAAAGAGACGAGGACGTGTTTCTACTACCTCATAAGGCAATGTTAAAAGTGCGTGGTCAAATATTAACTGTGATAGGTGGTGATATTGCAGCTGATGCAGAAATCGCTCTCGTCAATAATGGTTGGAGCTTGTTTAAGAGTGCACGATACCAACTGGCCAATCAAACCGTAGAAGATATTTCGATGCACTTACCCATAGCGAGTACAATACTAAACATCGTTTCGTTTAGCGATGACTATTCCAGATCAATAGCCACAAATATGATGTGGTTCAAAGATACCTCATTAGGTACAGCTGTTTCGAACGAGTTTAAAACTGGAGAGCTAGCTGATGCTGATGTTGCAAACAGACTTATTCTAACCCCAGGTGGAGCTAATCCAGCTGCACAACATACTGTTCAAGCACTAACCGCAGATGCAGCTGGTGGTACTATAGTAGCGAATGCAATAAGAAACGCAATTAAAAATCTACGACAATTAAATTTTAACGAAGGATTTGCTAAACGAAAAGCGTTTGCCGCAGAATCTCGCCAAATAACGATGATGCTTCCGTCAAGTACAATCTTTGGATTTTGATGTGATTATAACAAAGTGTTTCGAGGAATAAAACATACCCTAATTTTAGATCGAGCTGATCAAAACGATTGTATAATACACGCCGATGGAGTGGCTGAGGGACAGTTTTCTATTACAAGATTAGCACTGTGGATGCCTCGGGTTGTCCCTTCATTAGCTAAAATGATGGAGCTCGAATCTTTACTAGCCACCTTTACAAAAAAGATACACTTCCAACAGAACAGGATTTATCAAACAGCCATTCCCAACGCGACTGATTACACGTGGCGTGTAACGACCACGCCCAGCGAACAACTACCGCGACACTTGTTCGTCGTATTTCAACGACAAGAACGTCGTAACCATCAGGAAATGAACAACTCCGTATTCGATAACCCAGACGTTAGACGAATATTTGTGAGAGTAAATTCCAAACAGTATCCCGAACGTGCAATCGAATGTAATTTTGCCGTAGACGCCACCAGAAACATCTCACGGCCGTACATGTATCTTATAGAAGCAATGCAAAAATATCAGAACGCGGACAGTGGATGTCAAATATCAATAGAAGAGTTTCGATCGCTCTATCCCATCTTTTACTTTGACGTATCAAAACATTTGGAGCGTGTTGTGGGATCGACTGCAGATATTGAGGTCACGTGGACACTGGGCGATGTGCCAGTTTAACCGTATAAACATATTTCGTAACATGGCCTTAAAATACTGCAACTTAGGACAAAACACAAAATTAGAATGACATTCTCTATATATGACTAACCGCAAATTATATTTAATCAACTTGGGACAAAGCAAAAAAGTTAGAAAGACAATCGCTAGATATCATGAAACGCAAATGTACTGAATTGAAATAGGACAAAGCTCAAAGGCAGAATGACATTCGCAATTTATGATAAACTCAAATGTATTGAATTTCGTAGAACAAAAGTCACATTTAGCACGACATTCGCTCTACACGACGAACCTAAGATGTATTGAATTTGCTTAGGAGAAAAAAAAACACAAAGTTAGAATGGCATTCGCTATATATGATGAACCGTAAAAGTATGTAATTTACTTAGAAAAAACACAAAGATAGAATTACATTCGCTGTTTACTAAGAAACGCAAATGTATTGAATCTACATAGAACAAAGCACAAAATATAATGATAGCCGACAAATATGATGAACTTCAAATGTACTGAATATACTTAGGCTAAAGCACAAAAATAGAATGGTATTCGTGAAATATAATAAACCTCAGATATATTGAATCTACTTTGAACTAAGCAAAAATGATAGACTGACATTTGCGACACATAATGAACGGACAAGACATTAAGATAACACTGAAACGTTAACTCAGGAAAATATTCGGGTATTAATCAGAAATATCATTTACTTTGTGTTCACGAGAAGACAATACAACTTTGATATTTCAACGCTCTGAATTATTAACTTTTCTTCATTGTGAAAAACATTCTGACGGATTTAATTTCTCTGTTGTCCAGCAATGTAAATACAATATTTAATCAAAAGAGTAACGTATTCAGGATAGTTCAGAATTTAACGAGACTCGAGACGATTCAACTGACTACAAAGACCAACTCTAGCTCCCTAAAAAAGCAGCCGATCTCAGCTCTCAGTAATAATGAATATTCGTTACACACCTCCCTCTTCTATGAGTTAATAAAGTAGGTTAATAAAATTTGTGATGTGTTAAGTACGCTGATAAAATTTGTAACGTGTTAAGTAGGTTAATAAAATTTGCGATGTGTTAAGTAGGTTAATGGATTTGTGATGTGTTAAGTTGGTAATTGGAATAGCCAACTTTTCCCAGGATGTACTTGTAGCAGTAATCTTTTTTTAAACTGTAGATGAATAAAATGTGTTTAAACTTAGAGTGTCAGTACAAGTTTAATCTAACAACTTGGATATAACATTATGAAAACCAAATACACAACTCGAGAAATATACCTAACATCTGGTCAAGTTGAAAAATTATCAGCAGCTGTTGCTAAACGCAGCTCTGTTTCTTTGATGATCTCTCCGGAAACTTCAAATAAAATTGCAGTAAAAGTCATGCTAACGCAACAACAAATCAATAAACTCGATCGCAACAAACCTTTTGTGCTGAAATTATCTGTTTCTCAGGTAACTGCAATGTCAAAAGAAGGTGGATTTTTAGACCAGCGTTATCAGTAATAGCTAGCAAAGTTTTACCAGTACTTGGTACACTTGGACTTGCGGCTGCGTCAGGAGCAGTCTCTGGCGCAACGAAGAAAGCAGTCGAAGGTCGTGGTATCAAACAAATCTATCGTTAATTTTATGTAACAGTATAAAATAAAATGCCAACGAAAAAGTCGCCGAAAAAAACAAAATCATCGAAAAAAAAGAAAACAACAAAACGCAAACAAACAAAACAAGGAGGAATTATTCCTTTCGCTCCACTTTTAGCGGGACTAGCGGGAAGCCTGCTGCCAAACTTACTAGGAATCGGACGCGGATTAACTCTACCAGGGACCAGACGTTATTGAGCAATTTTGACATCATTGAAAAATTGAAGGACGTTGTTGGATTTCGAGGAGTATTTTCCAAAGATGAACTCGATGACGTACCAACAGGCGGTTCTTGTGTTGTAAATATTGAAAACTTCAATGATGGCTCTGGCACCCACTGGGTTGCTGTCCACGATAACAATTATTTTGATTCGTTCGGACTTCCTCCAAGCGATCTCATAAAAAAATATATTTTTAAAAAATTTGATAAAATAAATTATTCGTCTTAATCAACTACAGCCGATTGGAACATCAGCTTGTGGTTATTATTGTATCATGTTTGTCAGACAAATGCACCAGAGTAAAAGCTCTGGGATTAAAAACTTTTTAAAGTTTATTTTACAATTTGATGAGCATCCTTCTCATGCGAATGATAAGATTGCAATCAATTTTATCTAAACTCCTTGATATAATAATGTCAACATACTGTCTCAAATGCAAAACTAAAACAGAGAACAAGGATGAGATGACGGAAAAAACGAAAAATAATAGAACGATGTTAAAAAGTATTTGTGCAATCTGTGGTAGAAAGAAAAGTATGTTTTTGAAAAAACAAGTAGGATCTAGCGTTGATAGAGTTATCTTGATCGACGATTAATCTTATGAAACAAAATAAAATAAAATGAAATGCAATTGTGATTGTGACAAAGATTTTTGCATAGAACAAGATAAAATCATTACGTACTGTCAACGTTGTAACAACAGAGAAATAATAGGGTTAGGTTTAGATATACATAAACTAATTGAAAAATTACCAAAACCAAAAGGCGGTTGGACCTTGCCAGGTCATCGTTATACAGGTCCTTACAATCCGCTCGATCAACAACTAGATGAAAACGATAATCCGTTGCCGGGACAAGAGCCTTATAATCAAGTGGATGCAATAGCAATGCGTCACGATATCTGTTATCGTGATCATGAAAACTCGAAATCAGATTGTGATAAAGTAATGTTAGACGAATTATATGATATGGAGCCAACAAATCTACGAGAACGTTTTGATAGAAGATTTGTTCAGGGAATGATAGGAGCAAAATATAAACTCGGAGTCGGAAAAAAAGTATACGATGATCTTGCAGTCGAACTACACAGACCTAAAAAAAAAAGTTTCCGAGACGTAAAGTTGTTGCAAACGCTGTAGATGATATCTGGGCAATAGATTTGGTAGATGTATCCAATCTGGCTCAGTTTAACGATAATAAGAAATATTTGTTTAATGTCACAGATGTTTTCAGCAAATACGCTTTTAGTGTGCCAGTTTCAGATAAAACAGGAACGTCAATCACTGATGCGCTAAAACAGATAATAAAGAGTACAGAAAGAAAACCAAATAAAATCTGGACTGATCATGGAGCCGAGTTTTTTAACAAAAAGTTTGAACAGTTTCTAGAACAAAATAATATAAAAAAAATACGTTACAGGAAACGAAGGCAAAAGCGTTGTTGTCGAGAGATTTAATCGCACGTTAAACGAAAAATTACACAAACATATGACAGCTAAAAACACCATCAGGTACATCATGACCTTTCTCAAATCGTAGGCGAATATAATAACACGAAACATCGAACCATCAAAATGTCAGCCAATGACGCTATCAAAAATCCAATATTAGCAAACGAAAACATGTACCGCAGACATAAATTTAAGATCAGTGATAAAGTTAGAATCTCTTTGACTAAAAAGATATTTGAAAAAGGATTTACTCCAAACTGGAGTGAAGAAGTATTTGTTGTTGATAAAGTACTCTTAACAGTACCTGTAACGTACGCTTTAAAAGATCTGGCAGAGGAACCTATCATAGGTAGTTTTTACGAACAAGAACTACAAAAAACTGAACAAGCTGTTTTCGTTATCGAAAAAGTGATTAGGAAAAAAGGCGATAAAAGTTTAGTCAAATGGCGTGGGTAAAGCGATAAATTTAACAGCTGGATTCCAACCCGGTCGATTTTACCGACTGTGAAATAATGCTATTATAAATTTCCTCATACTTTCGTTTGATAGATACACCTTTTACTGGTTTACATAATGATATTAGATATTGTCTGCGATCGTCAGAGATCGTCATTAGATTAAAAATCTTGACAAAGATGAAATCAAATTTTATATTTTTCTGTCGACCTGAAATTTTGATGTTTAAAAAAGGTCTGATTAACTGCAAAAATACCTGCTGTTCGGTAACGGTAAAATCAAATTTTATAAATTTTTTAGCAATGTGATACTTGACATTATATTTTCCAGTGGTTGGTCTGCTATAATTATATCTGTTAACGTCGGTGACTATTTCACCATCATCAGACTCGTTGTTATATAAAATATCATCTTCGTTATAACCAATAGATTTGTCTATCATATCATTAGAGACTGTGGAGACCTTATCGCTGATATCACTAGTATCTTCTTCAATTAGTTGATAGAGTCGTTTCATCATATCCATATTATAATATACTTTTTATCTAATTTGTTGTTATAAGATGACTGACAAGGTAAAATATCACCAAAAAGTTAATATAATAAACTACCACGAACTGACCGAAGCGGTAAGAAAATGCTTGTCGGGTTATGGTGCATATTCCGTTGAGATTTTTGTAATGCAAGGTGATTCTCATAAAATATTATTAACAGCAGCAGAAAAAAAAATTGATGAAAGTGCAGTAGTGACGCTAAAATTTAATCGCGATGATGTTTTAGCATTTGCTCATCATTGTTTAACAATAACAGAACTGTTAAGTATAATTAATCCTCGTATCTAAAAATAATACTAGCATTATACTTGTTTGAAAAAGCTGATTTTGTTGCTCCATCAGCTACAAATTTTACTGCTCTGGGATTTATATTATAATATTTCGCCGCAGCTGTAATTGATTTGAATTTAATCTCATCCGTTTCAAGGTTTAACGAAATAACAGGTTTTATTGGGCATCTAAAATTAATACCACCACCTCGTCCTTTTCTCACATTTTCCTGTTGGGTCACTAGCTCCAGATTTTCCAATCGATTGTCTGTTTTTACGTTATTGATATGATTAATAACCAGACCATTGGGTATAGATCCGTTGAACACCTCGTAAACAAACCTATGACCAGTATAACAAACTTGATCTGTCGATGTTCCTCTAACAGTTACTATAAGATATCCCATATTGTTCATAAAACTAAGAACGTTTTTAGTTTTTCTTTTTCTAATAATACCGCGATCATTAGCCTCGTATAAATCAAAGACCGGATGCGGCTGAAACTCGTCTAGTAAGGATAAATTTTCAATATTATCATCAGTGACTTTACCGTTATAATGATATACTCGTTTCCCCTCTGGAAGGTCATCGCAAAATAACGTGTAAATAAAATCTTTTCTAAACATCGTAATCCTTTCAGTATTATCTCCCTTTACACTAATCGTATAACCCGCTGGCGTTGCTTTACCAACAGATATTCTAGTTTTGATGTTAATAACCGAACCTAATACATTTCCAGCGTACAGATTGTACTTTTGGTAAACGTGATATTCCTCTTGCTCACGTGCGCTTGTCAGATTTACTGTCATTATATTATAGGTGATATTTTTTTTATCTCTAATTGTTTTTCTAGCGCATGCGCAGTGTGCGGTAAATTATCAATTAGATATTAGACTATAGTATAGCGATGTTGAAATTGCGTGATATAGCCAAGAAGAGACTTATTGGAGAACCTGTTAAAATAGCGACTGCTTTTGCAGGTTTTGATAATAGTTATCAGTTTGATAATCAAAATGTTTTAGTAAATTTTACTGAAACAAATCTCTTTCATCTGCTACAGACGACTGTAAAACGTGAGCTTGAAAAACACAAGGGTCTAAGATTGTTAGTGCAATATCACGTTATATTTTCAAACCTACTTGTGACGGAAGAATCTGCTAACAAGGAAATTGCAGACCCTTACATCAACGCAAAATCTAGACGTGTTTTACTTGGTAGTGATCTTTTGTCACTATCTAATGAAATACACCAAGAAATGTGGAAAAAAATAGAAGAATTTACCGAATTAGGTTCGGGTTGGAAGTTTGAAATGATCAAGGAAATTTTGTTTCACACGATGAAATATGACGCATTACGCGGTAGTTCGTATATCGACCTGCCACTAAAAATAAAAAATAAACAGTGTGTATAAACATAAAAAACGTCGATAGCAAATGTTTCCAATGGGCTGTTCTTTCCGCGCTATTTCCAGCAGAAAAAAATGCTGATCGTGTTGAGAAGTATATCAGTCACGTGTCAAGATTAAATTGTGCTGGTATTGACTTTCCAGTGGCAGAAAATCAAATACCAGAGTTTAAAGAGCAAAATAATGTTTCGATTAACGTTTTCGGATTAGATGAAAAAGAAAATGTCTATCCGAGGTATATTTCAGAAAAAGCTTCACAATCAACTATCAATTTACTGTACTACAAAAATCATTACGTTTGGATCAAAAACTTTAACAGACTAGTTGGAAGACAGTATAATAAAAATAACAACAAAAAGTTCTTTTGTTATCGCTGCTTGCACGGTTGTAGAGACAATGAAACATTACAAAAGCATTTGCAGTACTGTAGTGACGTACAAAGAATAACAATGCCATCTAAAAAAGATAGCGTGTTACAGTTTGTCCATCATAATCACAAACTAAAAATTCCTTTCGTCATATACGTCGATTTCGAATGCTTACTTCAACCTGTACTTGGCGTAGAAAATGATCCTAACCAATCGAGTACAAGAAAAATTCAAAATCATGTTCCGTGCGGAGTAGCGTACAAGGTAGTTTGTTGCGCTGATTCGAGATTATCTAAACCAATCCAACTCTATCGTGGTAAAAATCCAGCTGTCTGGCTTCTCAAGCAATTGATTAACGAAGTTGATCATATAACTTATCGTTTGAAAAGAGTAACTCCAATGTTAAAATTAACACCTCAACAAGAATCCGATCACGAGCAAGCGAAAATTTGTTATATTTGTGAAAAAGCTTTTGACCCTGACAATGTCAGGAAAAAAGTACGTGACCATTGCCATTTGACCAGACAGTATCGTGGAGCGGCTCATGACCAGTGTAATTTAAAATTTTACGCTCCAGATTTTATTCCAGTTATTCTTCACAATTTTCGAGGATATGACAGTCACATCATCGTAGAAGCTTTTGGTGATCCTGAGATAAAAGCTCATCTAAAACTCAATAATGTCATCAAATGCATTCCAAATAATTTTGAAAAGTATATGTCAGTTACGCTAGGTAAATTACGTTTTATTGACAGCCTGCAGTTTATGGCAGCATCGTTAGATGAGCTAGTAAAAGGTTGTAGTAAATTTAATAACCTAAGAGACTGTTTTGGAGATAAATTTAATCTACTAGCTAAAAAAGGAGTTTTTCCATACGAATATCTCGACGATTGGAGTAAATTTGATGAAACATCTTTACCTAGCAAAGACAAATTTTACTCGCGACTTAAAAATGAAAATATCACTGATGGTGAGTACAAGTATGCACAAGATATTTGGAAAGAGTTTGATTGTGAGACTTTTGGTGATTATCACGATTTGTATTTGAAAACTGACGTGTTATTATTAGCAGATGTTTTTGAAAGTTTTCGAGAAGTGAGTTATAGTAATTACGGACTAGATCCTTGCTGGTATTATTCTGCCCCCGGACTGTCATGGGATGCTCTGTTAAAATTTAGTAAGGTAAGGTTGGAATTACTGACTGACGTCGATATGTTTAATTTTATCGAAAAAGGTATCAGAGGCGGTATTAGCGTGATAACAAAAAATATGCTGAAGCAAACAACAAATATTTGAAAAAGTATAATCCTGACCTTCCTTCAAAGTATATAGTTTATCAAGATTGCAATAACTTGTACGGATATTCGATGGCAGAACCAATGCCGTTTGGTGGATTTCATTGGATCACGGCTGATCAATTTCTATCAGAGACAGAAAAAAAGATACCCGACGATGTTTCGTATTTCGTTGAAGTTGATCTCGATTATCCAACTTCGCTACACAAATTGCATAACGATTACCCTTTCTGCGCGGAATCGATGGTTATAGAATATAGTTTGTTATCAGAAGAACAACAAGCGTCAGCATTACCAAGACAACATTCTATGGTAAAGAAACTAGTACCAAATTTGCTTCATAAACGTAATTATGTTTTGCATTACAAAGCTTTAAAACAAGCAGTCGATGCTGGTCTTGTGTTGAGAAAAGTTCATCGCGTACTAAAATTTAATCAGTCGCCGTGGATGAGAGGTTATATTAACTCGAACACTACAAGAAGAGCTGCGGCAAAAACTGATTTTGAGAAAAACTTTTTCAAACTGATGAACAATTCTGTTTTTGGTAAGACGATGGAGAATATTAGGAAACGCGTAAATATCGAACTAGTCAATGATGTCAATCGCAGAAACAAACTTGTGTCAGACGATGATTTTGTGAGCATGAAAATTTTTAATGAGAATCTTGTTGCGATACAAAGAAGAAAAACAAATCTAAAACTAAACAAGCCGATCTACGTTGGAGCTTCAGTGTTAGATTTATCAAAGTGGCTGATGTATGATTTTCATTATAATTTTGTTAAAAATCAATGGCCGGCTAGTAGATTATTATTTACTGATACTGATTCGCTCGTATATGAAATCGAATGCGAGAACATCTATCAGGATATGCATGATAATAGATATCTGTTTGATCTTTCTGATTACCCACGTGACTGTAAATTTCATGACACAAATAAAAAGGTTATTGGTAAGTTCAAAGATGAAATGAACTCGAGCGCTATCAAATACTTTATCGGATTACGTAGTAAAATGTATGCCGTATTGTTAGACAATAATAAAATAACAAAAAAAGCAAAAGGTCTGCCTCGTGATTTTGTTAAAAAGTTTATAAAATTTGATGACTACAAGTACGCGCTTGATGGTGGTGTTAGTTTTATAAGAGCTATGTCAATTCGGACAAATCATCATAAGCTCGAAACAGATGTCCTTATCAAACGCGGTTTGAGCAATTTTGATGATAAACGTTATTGCGAAAATGGGGTAGATACACTTGCACTTGGGTATTGTCATGATGATAGAGATATACTTGACATTATCTTTGCAAACTAAAATTTTATCTAAACTTAAGAAATAATGTTTGAAGATTTGACAGTGACAAATAGCTACAGTAGCAAAATCAAATACCTAATGATGGACGACAAACCATTGACAGTTGAAATTAATAATGAAACATCAGGCATATGCTTTAGTGGTACCCGTGACAAGTTAAAACTTTCGCTCATCAGATCTGATGACAGCGAGTATTTTAATTATCTCGAACAATTGTATCAAAAGTTGCTTGCGGAATTTAACAACTTTCACTGTCCGATTAGTCAGCAAAAATACGCCAAACTTACAATTGATCTTGATCGGTCAAAGGTGTATTTTATCGACAAAAATACCCTCTTAACAAATCACAAATAAAAGATTTGTTTGAGTCCCGTCGTTATGTCAGCGGTAAAGTAAAGTTTAGCCTCTATTACCATGATAATGAAATATTTTTGATATCTACAGTTGAGACATTAACAGTTGGTAATGAGGTATAATACCACTTACCTTACTGAAATTCTAATGCGTAATTTAGTCCACAATCGCCACGCTCTGCTAAATCGTAATGATTTGGAAAATTGAGTCTGACATATCATTTTGCTTATTCTGGAAGATCACGTAATTAAATTTTACCTGTTACCTAGGTATTTTACAACAGGTGTTCTATTGTATTTGTTTGGAGGTCTAGAGGGGTGGGGAGAGGGGTTGTTGAGCTCGGATTCTTAGCGCAATTATTGATTGCAACAGGTGTTCTATTACGTTACCTAGGTATTTTGTATTTGTTTGGAGGTCTGGAGGGGTGGGGAGAGGGGTTGTTGAGCTCGGATTCTTACTTTCTCCTACTACTATGGTCACGTGCTCAGACAAGTGTGGCTACTCTTGATTCGTGTGAAAAAAACCTAGTCTGGTCCCCTGCTTAGTATGCTCCCTGCGATGCACTCCTAGTATAGCGGAGTGCATCGCAGGGAGCATACTAAGCAGGGGACCAGACTAGAAAAAAAAAAAAACTTCAACATTTAAAAAAAAAAAGAATTCGAAATTGAGCAAATGTTTTGGGAAAACGTTTGTGGTTTTAGAAGTAACCAAACAATACATTGCTTGTTGCAGTTACAGTTATACTCATCTTTTAGCTATCAACAAATCGTAGATGGTAATATTGACAAACAAAAAAAACATACATGTATGGAATAATGGAGGAAAAAAGATTGGCGATATTGTTAACGCCATTTTTCAGCACACGATAGGCTATTCATGGCGGCCAGTATTTAATGGTGGAGGAAAAAACCGGGAAATCACTGGAAAGAACCACCGAACCACGAGAAGCTACTGGCAAGCTCTTTCACAAATCCACATTCGCCGAATCCTAGACTGGAACACACGCAGAGGTGAGATGGCAGTGATCCGTAACGGACAGCAATTTAGACCACTCGGCCACTCGGGGCCCCTTAAAAAACATACAATAAAAGAAACAAGAAAAAATGTCCTAAAGAAACGTGATCTTGATCAGAGCACAGCGATAACGCGAAAAAGATGTGTACAGTTCTTTAGATATTGCACTGACGCACGACACTAAATATTCAGTCGCCCCTGGCGACTTCTGCAGACAGAAAATTATGCATCCGATTAAAGGTCATCCGCCACACTTCAACATTTTTCTATTTACATCAGATTTGCTGTTATTGTTGTTGGGTTTAACGCCATTTTTCAGCACACGATAGGCTATTCATGGCGGCCAGTATTAATGGTGGAGGAAGAAACCGGGAATTCACCGGAAAGAACCACCGACCCACGAGAAGCTACTGGCAAGCTTTCTCACATGTCAACATTCGTCGAATCCTAGACTCGAATCCACGCAGACGGAGGTGAGATGGCAGTGATCCGTAACGGACAGCGCTTTAGACGACTAGGCCACTCAGGGCCCCCATCAGATTTGCATAACATGATTAAAAGTGGTTACACTAGCACAAAAGGAACAAAAATATTACCAAGTGTAAAGAAGAAATAATAATTTAATTTAAGGAATTTACGATACAAAAGCAGGTATTAAACCCTTTGTAAAGAAATTTCCCCCATTAGAGGGGGCTCCATCCGGAAATGAAGAACCCTATATCCCAAAAAGGGCAAACGTGCTTCTTGTTGGGAAAAAAAAACTTATAAACCCGGTAGAGAACATTTAAATGAAAAACCCTGAAAATAAATTTTCTGTTCCGGGGGGGGGGGCCCTTAAAATCATATGCAATTGGGCGAGCCCGGGAATTTTGTTGGGCGGGGAAAAACTGGGGGCCCTTGTTTTCAATTTTTTTTGAAATTCCCCGTTTTAAAAAAATAGGGGGAAACAAGTTTTCTTTTCTATGTCAGCCTACTTTATTAAAAAAAAAAAATTTAAGGGGAAATTTGGGCCCAAATTAAAAGAAACCAAAAGAACCAAAAATTGACTTCCTTATGTCCCCCCCCGACCCCAAATGAAAATCAGCACGCTTAAAAGATACTAAAGTCAGTTTTCGGGGTTGGTTTGCTTTGTAATAAAATAACATTTGTATTTGATATCCTGTTCTTAAGTTTAAGGAAAGGGTTTATTGCTCGCTCCCAATTGTGTTTATTCGTCACCCGGGCTTCTATTTGTTTCCCAGATGTAGTCATATTTTATGTTTTCAGGGCAAATAGTATACACAACAATATCGCGCTTTAATAACATTTTTGTAACCCATGCTAGCGAAAAGATTATCATTTTCACTTACAATGAATGTATTTTAAAATAATGATTTTTATTTGCAAGATACCGTCGTATAGTTAACCTGAATACAACATAATAATGGTCAGTATGCAACTTGTTGTTATTATTATTGTTGTTTTTGTAAGGTTTAACGTCATTTTTCAGCACATGATAGGTTTTAGGATAGTTTTATTGTTTAATAAATAAATATTGATACTTTGACCGGAAGATTTAAATTGAGAATGTCGTTGTGCAGATGCATATATTTTTTTTAGCATAAAAATGGATATAAAAAGTTTAATTAGAACAAGCAAAATATCTATGCTTGCGTTTTCTTTCAAATATATGCAAGATGCAATATAGTAGTATTTTAAATGAAAGAATAACAATTTCATTAGAAAAAAAAATTTCTATTTAAAACCTATTCCTAAAATGTATCTTGCGTAGTATCTACTTGTTATTTTAAGAAAAATAAATTGTTCAAACCATTGTTAAGCTGAACCGGACTGTCTTTCGAGTTGGACCGAATTGTCTTGGGCCAAATTATATAAAACCCGGGATTATTTATACAAAATTTTTAAATCCGTTACCCAAATTTTAAACTCACAGCTTTAGCTACTTTTTTTCTTCTTCTGGTAAAAAAGGGTCTTTTTGGAAAAAGGGAAAAAATAAATTCCTTTCCCCTCATCACTCTTTTGGTTACTACCCTATGCCAAAACAGTGCAAATTTTATCTTCTAAAAAAAAGCACGATCGTGGATAATCCATTTGATATTTTAAAATTTGGGGGGGAATTTAAAAAACCTGAAAAAGGGAAGGGTTTACTAGAAGTAAAAAGTACGTTTATTTTTCGTGTTTTTACACGCTAAACTTTCCATTTTACGGGGAATGCCGAATTTAAATTTTTTCAATTTTCAAAAATAATTTTTTTAAAACCAAATTTTGCATTTGGGCAAAATAAGAAATGCTTTTGGGTTTTGATTTTTAAAAAATAATATTACACGTTTGTACAATAAAGGAGACCGGTGACTTTTAAGTCATCGCAGTAATTTAAAGAAACATCATACAGTTTGTTTTCTGGAAACATCTTAGCAACGAAAGAAACTGTAATACATATATTAGAACCTCTTCGGCTATTTCCTCGTTTGGACTGACCAAAATGTTGCAAACAAAACAATGGTCTAATGCATTCGCAACTACTTGGTAAATCCGTATCTCGTAAAAAGCCAAAATAGCATGAATAATATTTTTAGCATACACTCGAAATATAATCCGTAGGACTGAAAACGAAGTTCTGGATGGAAGCGCACACTGGACAAACCATTTTTTAAATATTAATTTGTTTTGTGGTGGTGGGGTAGGACGCCTGGAGTAAGTTTACAAAATAAATTTTCGGGGCCCCAGAAAGGCTTTAAATTTAAAACCCCCTAAAAAAACCCTGAATTTTGGCGGGGGAGAAAACAACCCCAAAATTAATCTTCCCTTTATGGGGAGCGGAAAAGGACTTTTAAAAAACCCCTTTGGAAAATTAAAATACCTGTCCCAATGTAGATAGTTGTCAACATTAGCGCCTCTATCAAACAAAAATTTACGGAGGATGTTGATTGGGTCGAGAGTTTAAAATGGAATTGTGGGTTTTGATACCCCTTTCGGGGGAAGTGGCCTTTTTTGGGGTCTTAGGGTTTTGAGGGGGGTCACGAGCTGGGAAAAAAAGGACAGCCATACGGGAATGTTTTTCATGTGGGAAAAAGGAAATTTGAACAAGGGGGGAACTTTGGAAAAATGGAACCGAATATGGTAATGAATTGATATTATAATGCTTCACAAAGAAAATGGAATGACACAGACTTAATGGACTAGAACATAAATATTTTGAAGTACTGGAATTGGAAAGGAAAAAAATTTAATTTGTAAAATGAAGATATTATGAACTTGCTGCAGAAACATGAACATTTAGAAAGATATTTAAGAATACATTGACTTAACAGACGCACAGTTCTAGAAATTACCGACTGCTTACCTTACTCTGAACTATCCTTGCTATAGCTTTGTTTATGCTAATATTTAGAATGTATTTAAAATGGTATAGTTATTTAGAAAAAGAAAAATATAGAAATTTAGAACTTACTGAAATTGGAACAGAACATAAGGTAATAGATATTTAAAAATAGAATAAGACCGATATTTAGAACTTTCTAAAACTGGATAGCTTATAATTTATTTGTAACTTTTATACACACGAACATTAATCTTTACAATATTAATATTGAACCAATAAATAATGTAAACATATGTATAAATTAGTTTCGAGAAAACATGCTTATGAATTTGAATATGAGTAAATGGTGCAGCACGTGCACATGGTGCTCACTGTTGAGAGTACAGGTTGTGCACGTGCGCCATGAACTTAATGGATTTGAAATTAATTGAGCAGCTTATGCTAAAGCATTTAGACGAGTTAAAACAAAAACCACTACTCTTTCTTAATAAAAAATACTATGTTAATCATTACTACGAAAATATTATCAATAAAATCAATAACCAGAAATATCGAAATGTATCAAATTTGAGTGGTGTATATACCCTAATCCAAAATTTTAAAATCAAATTTGAAAAATAAAACACAAAGCACATACACTTGGTTAAAATACAAATACACATAAAATGCGTTGAATTTTAGAACTAGGGACTCCCTCAGATGATGTTAATTCTGAGAGGGACCACACCAATAAACCAAAGTAAAGTTGTTTCATATGATCTCACTTTTTCTATAACCCAGTAATATCATGAATGGTTTTAAATAATAAGTCTGTTGCAATACTGTCCAGAAATTGCACACTACAGAGTACTCCTGTTTGCAATGAGATGCCACGTTACGTGAACGCTGTTATTGATATTATTATACCTTCTTGTTATTGTTAATGAATACAAAGATTCATCCTAAAAATCTATTACTGGCTCTGTTACAGAATACGTGTCGTATATATTTACTTATAAGTCCATTCCAACTGCCAACTGAACAGACATTATCTACCGGTCAGATCTAAGTCTGTTAGGAATAATCAGTAGCTGCGAAGGCTTATTTTGCTACGACTGGTCTTTGCTGTTCGCAGAATGACTCGATTTATTAGCAAGTATATACGGTATTTTCTTCGCAATAAACTGTTAGTGGTATTAACAGTTAATCCTTAATATTCTGAAAAAGTATACTAGTGGTACCATTTATTAAATAATGAATACTGATGTTGTGTATATATATATATATATATATATATATATACACGTATACACATTATTTGTAGTATGTACTACTGGTATCTCTGAAGGAGTGGTTTATTCAAGGAATTAAACTAACAAGATACTACTCGTTACGGTAAACGTACAATGAAATATAAAAAATGTAGAGAACAAAATCAATAAACCACACACACACACACCTATATAAAGAGAGAGAGAGAGAGAGAGAGAGAGAGAGAGAGAGAGAGAGAGAGAGAGAGAGAGAGAATTCTAAGAAAGTGGAATAGTTTAACAAATTTATATTGGACTTGTCGGAAAGAAAACAACCAGATGAAAATTTAGGAATACTCTTGCACATAAATGATAGGTGATGGTGATATATATATATATATATATATATATATATATATATATATATATATATATACACACAAAATGAAATTACAAACCATTATATATAGGTCGTCATGCGAGTGTGTCTGCTACGCACGAGGTCAAATAACACCGATTCAGTGCCATCATATTTTGGTGATGCGTGCTTAGTCGTTATGGTATATGGGATGATGAGTGCAGGCAAGGCGATGGGTGCCATTTATTCGCGGACCTGGCTTCGAAATTCCCTAGAGTACGAATTTAATTTCTCGAACCTGTATGATAGTATTGTTGGTATTAAACTATATATATATATATATATATATATATATATATATATATATATATATATATATATATATATATATATATATATATACATATATACATATATATATATATACATAGATACACATACATACATACATACATACATACATACATACATACATACATACATACATACATACATACATACATACATACATACATACATACATACATCATTGATGTACCTATCATTGATGTACATGAGTATTCCCAAATTTTCATCTGGTTGTATTTTTTCCAACAAGTCCAATATAAATATGTTAAACTAATCCATAATTTCTTAGAATAATACAAACCATTTCAGCTCTGGCATGCAAAGGATTCTATAACAAGCCAAAGAAATTAGTCGACTACCTGAAATTCCGTTGCTAGGAATCAACTGATGAGCACGATAAATGAAATCCAGAAATCCGTATCTCGAGCACAGGACATGGTAAGACGTGTAATAGATAAATTCCATACACAAGCCAACACATATAAACTGACTACTAACCAGCCACGAAATGCGCAGCTTGGTTGTTAATTACTATTTAGGCCTAGTTTTTGGATCGAACCGACCGCAGTATAGCTCTGATGATAGGTCATTCTTAAAAGCGTTCAGCGGTGACTATGATAAGTGCGCAAGTCTTTTCAATCCGATTAGAATCCGTTTAGAATGTCAAGTATCCTTTATTTTCATTTGTTGATCAGATTAGATAGACCCCACATGTTCTCCATTTAATCGGTCGATTTTGACATGATTTCGTTCCAACCTAACATTTCGCGGAGCATACGGTACGGAAGACGCGTTAGCCCCAAGCTGTGACAAACTGTTATTTGTCACGCGGTACGATGAAGTCCCAAGGCAAAAGACTTAATTTGTTCCCTATTTACAGTCCATCAGAATTAGCAAATGACTTGCAAGTCATCAAGTTTAGATATAAATAAAAGCTTCTGCGTAATTTAAGTGTTGCTTCCTTGGCTACTTGCATATATCAAAGCTAAGATAAGGTTTATAGATGAATTATATACAATGGCGGATATAAGAATATTGTTCACGGGAGTGGAGCGTAAACAACTAAATTAAGGGTCTGTAGGACAGTACTCCCGGCAGGGATCCAGTGCCGTTTTAAGGCATAAGCACGCGAGGCACGTGTCTAGAGACCCGCGCAGCATGGGTACCGCGGCGGCCCAAAAAACAATATTTCGATGTCGCTTGTGTTAGCAATTTACTACTATATTAATAAATTTAAAAAAAAAAAAAACACATGTACATAGAAATGCAATGCAACACTATATCTGAGACTGAGAGACTGAGGCACAATTCTGGTTACTTTTAAGGTTAGAGTTTGTGCCTAGGGCCCCCGAACTTCATAAAACGGCTCTGCGGAAACCAGTGTGAAGTAGCAAGGGCTCGCCCCTAGAAACTCCTTCGTTTGATTTGTGTACGTGACTTTGTTTTAAAGCCTCAATGCCGCCGTTTATCATAAATTTCACCATTCTTTCACTCTAACTCAAGGTGGGAAGGAAGGACATGACTCGTTTTTTTGTTGTTTTTTTTTGTAAAAAAAAACTATCTGACATAAACCGTCTTTTTGATGACGTTGGTTCAAATATTCATTTTAGAATTAAGAGATGCCACACTGCAATTCAGTCAAAGCATTATTCGTAATTCTGATCGTCTTCCGGGGTGCTCCAAAAGTAGTGATGCGATACATTCAACAAGTTTCGTTAGTGGCCAATCTAATAACATTCGCACGTGGCACACAAATTGATTCGAAAGCGAAGAAATAAAAGCATGCCCGCTTTTATAAAAAGCGGGTCTGAGAAGAAAAAGCGCGCATTAGACCAAATTTAGACTGGGTTGACTACAGGTAATCAATCACCTAAGGCGCTGAAATATACACTGCAGAGCAAACTTGGGCTGAAGACATAGGGTGGTGTTTACAATGGTAACGTCATCAAATCTGGTATTGCAGCTTTCGAAATGTCGATATTATATGGTTTTCATGGAAACCAACGATATTTAAGACCAATATCTTTCAAGATTCAGTATTATTCAAATGGCTTGGCAATTGCGAATTTTTGCAAGAGCGGCATTTGGGGCTTTAACTATCTAACTGTAACGAAAACTTGCGGTAAACGTTTAGCAGTGTCGTAATAGGCGTTTTAAATTGGGCTTACTAATATCGGTCGCGTCCTTTTAAACCCCGTGACTTTACGAACTTTTACCCTTCCGTCACACGCGAGGGTATGAGGTATCGCTAAAAGTTAGGTAGTAAATAGTACATAAGCTAGCATAAAACACACGTTGCCATTTATTTAATGGAGGATAAAATTATGAATTATTATGACCTTTTGGCGGCTAAAGTAATCATTATAAGCTAAACTAAACAAGAAGGTTTATTTTCCAGACGAAAATCAAGGTTTTAAAGTAATATCCTTTGCGATATTAGACAGTCATAGTTTCCTGTCGGGGAAAAGATCTAAATAACCCGAGGAAAATTAAGAAGTAATTTCTCTCATTAAATATATTTTCCAAGGGAAGGGGATCTCACAATTTGAGAGACCCGAAACCAAAGAAACAACAGAGAATTCTCTGATATGCGAGCGAGAACTCGTTAGGGCATAAAAGAATGGTCTCTGTTGCACAAAGTATGATCACTGACATAAGTCTATAACTTTTTGTTGAATTTTATGGTTTTTAATTCATACTTCAATTTTTCCATGAGTGCAGAATTTTTGCATGTAATTTGTCTCAAATGTTATGTGATTCAGGTATTGTTAGAATGCCAAAAAATATTTTATTATTATGAATGTGATGGGATTTAGTGGGTTTTTATGTAATAGAAATCACGAATCGTATGAATGTCGTGTGCTTCTTCTGATGTGAACTGTGAAAAGTAAATCAGCTGTCTTAAATGATTTATAGCAAAATGCTGAGAAATGATTTTTCAGTCTGGAAATATAATTAATTGCTAATTAGCAAAGTAACGTAGTTAGGACAATGAATGAGGTCCATTAATTCATTCGAATAATTAAGATGTGAATTGGTGTTAGCAATAGAAACTTATGTCGACTGACAGTTCATCTAGTAAATTACACTCCACAGCGGGGTGTGATGGTTTATCCAATGCATTCAATTAGCCGCTAACAAAGAAATTAATGATAGTAGTGAGTGTGTATCAGGTGGCAAACTGACTATATTCGCTAAGTTCTGTCGAATTACTATAGACGATATCTGACGTAAATGAGAGTGGGAATATTGTTTGATCCCACAAGAAGAAGACACTTAAAACGTATATAGGTTGGGTATTATACTTTGATGGAATAAATAAGACGGTTGATGACCCGAACAGGCACGAGAGAGAGAGAGAGAGAGAGAGAGAGAGAGAGAGAGAGAGAGAGAGAGAGAGAGAGAGAGAGAGAGAGAGAGAGAGAGAGAGAGAGAGAGAGAGAGAGACCTATTACCAATAATGATTTGGAAAGACTGGAAGCAACCAAGTGATGCTGACATGCCCGCAATTTGAATTCACTTAGTCATTCGGTTATATGATGAAATTTTGTTTTATCTGTGTAAATGAACGGCTAATATAATTCAAATATCATGATTAGTTTCATTTTGTATAATTGAATAAATTGTTATATTTTATATGTGGGTGCTCGGGTTATTCTACTCTATATCTCTAATGAGATCTCTGTTATTCAGCCAGTAATTTCCTATTTTTAGTTTATCGTTTGCTAGATATGGTCAATAACTCAGTGGTCGATCATCTCTAAAATAAAAATAACCAAAAACCAGGAAGAATCACACACACACTATTCCAACTTCTAAGATATCTTGTATTGAATTTAGCAATTTATATGAAACAATTACCGTGTGTGTATGTGCACGCCCATATGTGTGTGTGTGTACTTATTAATCAATATAACAGCAGTAGCGAAGATCACAAGAGATAGACTAATTAAAGAGATGCCTTTCAGCATTAAAATATGGAAACTTTTTCGAAAGAATATACAATATGTAAAAGATTAAGAGTACATACAATTGACGAAATGTCGAGAGTTTTGTGAAAACAGATTTACATGTAAAGACACAAACTATAGGGTCAATATACAAGCAATGGAATGCATGTAGCGTCATCGGATGGCACTGTACAAGCGGCGCTCATTCACGAGTTGGTATACTATTTTGTACTGATCAATATGCAGTGATTTGGTCAGACACTGAATTGAAGAAAATTATATTCAAGGACAAAACTCTTTTTAATGGTAATCCCCAGTTAATGCAGTCTGGTGATAATCTGAACAACGCACTGCAGCCTTTTAAAATGACTACCACAGATTACACGTATTTTCAGCAAACGAATGTACAATCAAATATTACCAAATGAGTAAATGAATGTACAATCAAATATTACCAACTGAGTAAATGAATGTGCAGTCAAATATTACCAACTGAGTAAATGAATGTACAGTCAAATATTACCAACTGAGTAAATGAATCTACAATCAATAAATATTACCAACTGAGTAAATGAATGTACAATCAAATATTACCAACTGAGTAAATGAATGTGCAGTCAAATATTACCAACTGAGTAAATGAATGTAAGTCAAATATTACCAACTGAGTAAATGAATCTACAATCAAATATTACCAACTGAGTAAATGAATGTACAATCAAATATTACCAACTGAGTAAATGAATGTACAGTCAAATATTACCAACTGAATAAATGAATCTACAATCAAATATTACCAAATGAGTAAATGAATGTACAATCAAATATTACCTACTGAGTAAATGAATCTACAATCAAATATTACCAACTGAGTAAATGAATGTACAATCAAATATTACCAACTGAGTAAATGAATGTACAGTCAAATATTACCAACTGAATAAATGAATCTACAATCAAATATTACCAACTGAGTAAATGAATGTACAATCAAATATTACCTACTGAGTATTTTAACAAACCCTTTATATTTGGTAAGAGTACATATGCATGAAAATGTGCAAACTATCAATCGAGAAAACATATGATCATTTCCATTAGGAATATAATTTTCAAATTTATAAATTGTTCAATGACATTAACACGCAATTCATTTAAACATGTATGCCTGGAAAATATACACTCTCTGATTGAACATGCCATTATGAATAGTGTAAATCGCATGTGTTTGTCTAGCTGTTAGGTATGTCTTAAATGTAGTAAATGACAGCTTCGTTAACGCAGTAGTGACGTCACCGTCGTGGCCTTTTTAAAACAAATGTGAACTTCTTTACTTCACATCGGATACAAGTTACAGCGATCGCAAGTTGGAATTACAGAACGTGTTTTTATGTGGCATCGCACAAAAATTGACGACACGGTTGTATTATACAGCAAACACCATTCAACACGGCATCACGAAGGAGAAAAAGCTCTGCTTTTAACGTTCTTGACCTTTCAGCACGGGCAAATCACAGACCATCCAAACTTGGTGACATGTTTCCAAACATAGTTTTTGCGTGAATCATTGGCATTGCCTGGTCCAGGAAATACATTTGTTATTAAATCAGATCGTGAGATGGTTAACGTGTAAGTGTGCATGTACGTTTCGGCGGACGATCAACCATACTGATATACTCGGGTATTTTACGGACGCATATTAGTTGTCACCAAGAATCAAATCCTCCACTATTGAATTCTTTTCAGTCGAAGCTCCAACCACTGATGACCTTGATCCGAGTGAGAATAAATATTGTTCTGTGCGATAATTCAATACTTTAATACCAAGACAACCAAGCTAGAATATTTACTCGATGTCGACATGAAAATAACAGGCGTGATCTATGGGACACAGTGATAAGTACATGTGCCTAAAGTGATCCGAGACAACTGTAACGTGTTCATATTTCGTGGCACGGATCCGTAAGGTTAAGCAAACATTCATTGGACACGGTGTTCTACCGAACTCTTGAATTAAGTTAATGTAGTCGTTTCTTCAATATTGACTTAATTAGCAAGATTGGTTTAGAAGCGGCTATTTAACAATCATAACAAATATTACTATACTCTATCCACCCCTAGCCTATGCCATAGGAGGAGCTGGACGACTGACGATTCCAAGTCGTGCGCGTTAAACTGGAACTCCTACTCACGTGCATAAAGGCAGTCATAGATACGAAACACTCGCGACGATGCGCCCACAAAGACCTCAAATGAGGTCAAACTCGATAAAAGAAATGCGGTGACCATGACACCTGAAACAAGCCGAACACGCGAAAAGGTCGCGGTAACTACCAAAAAGATAATTGTAATGGAAGAGGAACCTGATGAGGCGTCCACCAGTACAAAATTGGCAGAAATTGAAACAATAATTCAGGAATTAATTAGAAAAATGGAGAGACGCATGCGTTTGTTTCACAGAAAACAACCAAATAAATACCACAGTTACATACAAAATTATTGAACTGGGGAGGCACATGATCTTTAAGGCTCCCCTAAAATTTTCAACTATTATTCCCAAAAGCAAAGATACAGAAGTCTATATACTTAAGTCACAACGACTAAAAACATACATCTGAGTTACGTCCGCAAAAGCTAGACTATGCAGCTATAAAAATACCTAAGGATAATGCTATGTGTCCTGAAATAAAGTATACTCAAATGTGAGTTAAGATTTGAAAGCAGACATTTAAATTATTTTGGAAAAACATTACAGGCCTCACAATCCGGATTCACTGTGTCTTCTGAGGATAAACCATATCTCTACCCACGAAGGTAGACTTCCCTATAAATCACTTCCACTTGCAAAAGGTCTTGGCGGTCGTGCAGCCAAATATATGATCACAAAAGATTTTATAACAACAAAACGTTCCATGGTAAAATTCAAATGTATATATTTAGACCCAAGACAGGTAAATGAACTCGTGGACCTGCTATAAACACTAGTGGAGTCGGCTCGTGTGGTTAGTAATGCACCGAAGTTACCGATAAAGCCGCATCAATATGACACGGTTGCTTACCAGCGACATTATGGGCCCGGGGACGTTTCGCCTGTTAAACAACGAACTCAATGAAGGCATCAGTAAGGTATATGTTCACCGATAAAGAGTTCTGATGAAGTTCAGAGATTGTTCACACGCGTATCAAGGGTGATCGAAACCTTGTATTCGCACACCGCATCAATCGCCAAATAAGTTGAAATGTCAGTCACTGATAGTGTCTAAAACGTTCCCGCGAGTTGGTCCAAAGATCTGGAATTGCGAGCGGTTCGCTGATTCGAGAACAACTACAACTTGAGCCCCGCACGTAGAACAAAAGGCGATTATACTTCATCAACAGTAACAATGGACAAGTCGGTCAGAAAAATCATAAAAAATGTCGTTCAACAACGTATACTTTATTCAGCGATTGCAAATCTGGCAATGGAAGAGAACTGCCGTTGATATTATACAAAAGCCACATTAATATACAATTAAAACAAGGGCACAATTTGAGGAAGTATCCGATCCCACGTTTGACATGGATGCGCCTTTGAAGATATATCGAAGCAAAAAGTGTTTAGTATTATTCGTACTTGAAAAAAAGACCATATCAAGGAAATCTAACAGTTGAACAAGTGCGTGATACGTTTCGGTCTTTTCACCTTTGTGACGTCTTTGGGTAAATCAATGAAAAGCATACGAAAAAAAAATGCTGATTACCCCGAAGTTTCTTTGGTTGGATTTGTACGATATGGTGTTGTTTAGCAGTATACATTACCTCATCGATGTAAAGTAAATGTAAGCATTACCGAGCAACGTTGACAGTACCACAAAATGTTTGGACTTACTAGATACAACGATGATTATGCCAAGACTGCTTGCCCTTTTATGATGTTTTATAAGAACGCGTCCGATAACACAGATCACATACAGTATATACGTAAACTACCTCGAAATCATGTTGGCGTCCATAACGCAGATGCAGAACCCATATCTGCCAACACTAAAACAAATTTAACATTTGATTTTTACAGGGCTGACTATAACTTCACCAAAACTCGTAGTTTTCGTGTGCGATTTCTGTTACTGTCGTACCAATACCAACTCGAGGCCTCTTGATTTTCATCAGTGGTCACCCTATTCCCACCCCACTCCAATCCCACCCACCCTTGCCTGACCCTGTTTTAACGAATCAAATTGTTTACATGGTAAAAATATTCTCTTAATCATGTGAATACATCAAGTAACCTTTTGTTAATAGTCGGAATACTCAAGAATGTACATGCTGATTATTTTTCTTTTAGGATTCAAGTAACTGCTGAACCATTTATCAACTAAGTTGATTTTTTTTTCACAGCCGATTGAAATTCTATAGAGTGGTCATTTGATAACCGAGTTTTGTGGGTATACATTTCCGGCATGCGGTTACTCTTTAACCACAACATATTAGTTTTAACACTAACAACGAATCAGAATGAAATGAAATCTATTTACTGCAGGACATACCGGAAAAAGTATACCGTAAAATTTGGACCAAAGTAGACAATACACGAATCAACGTAGAAAAAAAGTGGATATTAAAGACTACCATTTAGTACGTAAATCATGTGTAGAATGTCTCCTTTACACAACCGACGAGACAAGAAAAAGCTATTTCGAACGGCACGAGTTAGAAACAATGCGTTTTCACTTTTTACAGAATGAAACGATGGCGGGACCTTCCAGTAATTTTGTTATATGACGGAGGAGATAAATTGTAGAAGATTGTTGGCAGCAATATTTACCAAGTCAGTAGCTTTCCGTATTAACCGTGTATAGAACGTAACGAACTGCGAATAAAGTAGATCCGGATCTGGTTGTGCATTAACTATAAATCAGATTAGGATTCACGGAATAAGTGTATACACTTATTCGTAGCTCGTTGTGCGCTCTGTACTGTTAAATGTAGCATATATATATGCAACACCATACAAGTCCATTTGTCGAGTAGAATAGAATATGTGACTGGATTACATTCTTCTAATTCTTGATACAGTGGGCAAGCAGAGCTCGCTACAAGCATGCTCTCTCTCTCTCTCTCTCTCTCTCTCTCTCTCTCTCTCTCTCTCTCTCTCTCTCTCTCTCTCGTTCGTTACATATAAAGACATATTTCAGGCGCATGGACAGGCAGAGAGTCATACAGATAATTAGAATTTAGCTTCGTAAATGCTTTTCTCTAGGTGTATGGAAATATGGACATAACGGGAAATACGACCGATCGAAGGCTAAATATACAGACTTTCAGTTTTACAAGCATCTTGTCTCAACATCTGGACAAACAGACAATCGCAATGATATATACAGATCCAATGGCTTTATCATGCGATGATAGATTGATTTATGGATAGAAATTATACAATATACATTTCTGCGTTGCTGTATTTATACATTTAAAATATAACATTAGTTATTGTCAGAGGCGTTTTAAGACACAGGCACAGACACACGAGGCACGTGCCTAGGGCCCCGCGGGTACCCAAAAGCAAAATTTCTGTGTCGGTTGTGTTAGGAGTTTAGTACTCTATTAATAAATTTAACAAAATGACGCGCATGCTCATGGAGATGCAATGCAATGCTCTATACCTGAGAAAGAGAGACTGAGGCGCAATTCTGGTTACTTTTAAGGTTTTAGTTTGTGCATAGAGCCCCCAAATTTCTTAAAACGGCCCAGGTCGTGGCGGTAAGAATGGTATTAGTTGTTATGATGGGTTTAATGACATTTTTTAGCAGATGATAGGTTTTACCGGACGGCAAGTATATACAGTGGAGGAAGAACACAAGAAAACACGGAGAAGAAGCAAAGACCCAAAGGAAACTTCTGGTAAGCTTTCCCACATGCCGCTGACCAAGCCAAGACTTTTGGGGATGTCTATGGAGGACCTGGCTTAAGTACTTTGTTTTATGAGTAGTACTGGAGTTTTGAATCAAAGTAAAGGAAGTATATAAAGGTGAGTCTAAGTATGGTACAAAGGTCGCGTCACTTTCTTTCAGTCTGGGGCTAGCCGGATCCATAAACGGGGTATTTACCACGCGTTTGAAGTATAAGCTTCGCCGCTGGCCAGTGTCAAGCGATTATGTATGCTGCCATAAACAGCTCTAGGGTCCAATTTTGGAGCTCTCACCCATGTGTCCTACATTGGTAGGAGATCAAAAGGAAGCCCACAGGGTAAACGGTGGGTGATCTACCCGCCACGTAGAAAGACTAACAAGAAACATTGACAGCTCAGTTGATTGGTTCAGTCCAACAACATCCAATCGGAATTCAGCCAGAAAGTGGGCCTAAATCATAGATTCTAAAGAAATTAGCTGACCACGGATAAAAGTTCGTTAGTAATACCTTGGCAGATTGTGAGAAAGGCATCGTCGTAATAATTATACTCCGAGAAATGCCACTCGTAAATTGGCGGGAGACGTAGGACAAAGAATTGTGAACAAAGAAAGGAAACTTGATAGCCTTATCTGATGATAAGCTATAGGGCATTTCAAGGTTGAAACGGAGTTACTGATCGTAGCGCTTAAAATAACCTCCCTTAGTTCCAATTCGTATGACCACAAAAATTTTCCAGTTCCGGATAGTTCAGAATCTTAGCTGTACTACAGATCATTATGGCTAAACCAATGAATAAATTAGATCTTTCTAACATCTTTTGGTCACAATAGGAAAATAATTATAGACATTACATCAGATAATTAGATTCGATGTCTATACTTTCATTATATCCGATAATTAAATAATAATATATACTTTTCATACTTAAATTATATTATTTTATTTTAATATACTGTCTATATCTATATTATACCTTATCATATATATATATATATATATATATATATATATATATATATATATATATATATATATATATATATATATATATATATATATACACACACACATTTGTAGGAATATTTCATTTTGCTCTCCTATACGAACATCATCTCAATAATTTGCATTTTTCATACGTTGATATGCCCCTTTTTCTCAGTTATTTTCTCAAGGCTAATAGTTCGTTTATAACACGAGTTAAGAAATTTATAGCACGAGTTCCATAAGAAAATTGTAACACGGGTTCGATACGTCAGCTGATCTGTAATGCTGAATATGTTAGACCAGAATTTAAAAAAAAAAATAGAACACGGTATATTAATGTATTCAGATGAACCTTACAAAGCAATAATTACATTAGCTATTATAAAGATAAAGGAATGTAATTAATGCCGAGGTAATATTTTTTATATTTGGGAATAAATATCGTACAATATTCAGATTAATTAACATGCCCAATGACTTTTTTTTTTGTTTCATTTTCTATTTGGTGGTGGGGAAGGGTTCTCACTTCTTTAAACAATCAAAAATGTATTTCCTCATACAGGTTTTTTTTTTTTCTTCTCTTGTCTAGCCAAATATGGCCATGCATTTATTCAAACCAATATTTAATTATGTACAGTTCTCGCTGGTATTCTAAAAAATTGACACATCAAGCATCGGATGGTGCACAATAAAAACTTTAAGCATGATTTTTTTTCCTTTGTCTATGTTGACACGTTTTAATAACTCAAACTTGCTGGAGTCTTTAGACAACATTTCTGATTGCCACCAATAAATTAATCTGAAACAGCTTTCTTAAATTTAGTTTAATTTTAATTGACTTTCCGTGCATCAAATATGTAAGTTTAAAAGAGCCATTTATCTCAGATTCCGTCCTATTACTTTGGTTCGCCTTTTTAATTAATATATACAGTACCGAAATGAAATGTCAGGCGTTAACTGGCTGAGTTTCTTTAGCGGAAATGGAGATGCGATATTGTTTGTAGAGAAAATTACACAGCATTCACAGGGATCATTCGTGGGATTTAAGCTAATTGGTGACAGTTTTATTTCTTTATCATTTTTTATTACTACATTACTGTTGGCAATTTACGGAATCGTGGTATTTTCCGCGCAATATAAGTACTATCCGCCTACTATATGTAATGTATAAACATTACAGTCGAATTAAAATTTGTAGAGAATTACATACATAAAAAGAAAATTTTTATTTCTGGTCTCCTTTAAGAAATTATATTTTTTTCTCGTTGTCGTTCAACCTCCATTATCTGCAATGATTAAAGCTGTAATAAACATTTTACGCAGCTATACACTTTCACACAATCAAATAATACAAAATAGGGCATGACGTAGTAATGAAAAGAAACAGTTTTGAAGTGGGCAGAACATTTTTTGAAAGCTGTGTACAGCGCAATTTACTGAAAAAATTAAGAATGAAAAAACAATTGATCAAATATTGAGATAATTATTTTATGATAGTGAAATATCGATTTTGCTTGCGTTATGTGAGAGGTCTGTCACATTTTT
>JAEAOA010000154.1:0-27960 GCA_016746295.1 Potamilus streckersoni
TCCTGCTCAAACTATCGATTTCTGATCTGCTTGTTTTTGCCATACATATATATTCATGGCCTTATTTCTAAAGTAATATGACCGTCTGCCAGAGGAAACCGCTGTGATTCTGTGCCAGACTTTAAACAGAAATTGTGTTAGTTCGAATCCTTCAACCTGGGTGTGCCCATGGATAAGGCAATGACAACAAATAAATAACACGTTTAAAATCTAAGTGATATTCATTTTCTTTGAAACAAATATAGGCATTCTAAATAGTCTTGATGGTGTAGCTCAGGCATTGATACATCTCATACGTTTTTCTAGGTTACTTTGTTTAGAAATGAGCTTTCAAAAACACGCCTTGATAATGTAGCAGGAAATATTTGCCATGATATATTGTGCTGGGCAATGATCAATATCTTTTTAATTTGGGAATATGTCATATTAGTCAAAATTAAATATGAATGAAGCCAATAGTTCATGTTCAACCATATGCATCCGCTGAATTTTACTATGTATCAACAACGGAATAATTAGAGGTTACGATTAGCATGCTAGTCTGAGCTGGTCACTAGACACGCGGTTTGTGCAAGGACCGATTTCATTTTATGTTTGAAGGCATGAATAAACGTAGACTAACTGGTCACTAGACACGCGGATGGAAGGCGGAACTAAAGTTAGACGAACTGGCCCCAATTCTTATTTTCCTATGTTTTAAAAAATCCAGCTTATATTGAATCATTGGGATTTGAACTGACAATTTTAAATAGAGGACTATAACATGCATCTTTTGGACAACCAGAAGAATTAAATTCTTTATAAAACATATCTCGAATCACTGACAAAAAGAACTTACAAATGTATGATTTGTCGACAATTGAAAACTGTTAAAGATGTTGATGTAGTATACCGATTCATGTTAATTGTTGTTGCAATGCTGGAAGTATTTTTGACACAGGTCATATGTATGTATATATGTATGTATGTATGTATGTATGTATGTATGTATGTATGTATGTATGTATGTATGTATGTATGTATGTATGTATGTATGTATGTATGTATGTATGTATGTATGTATGTATGTATGTATGTATGTATGTATGTATGTATGTATGTATGTATGTATGTGTGCTTTTAGACATATACAATTTTCTTTTTAAGTTTTAAAATTGAGATTAAAATAAATTGGGTTTACGGAAAATATCAACATTGGTTGGATGTTGAGAAATGCATAGGTAATGTGACACGTTATATGAAGGAAAGTAATCGTATAATTTACTCTATGGAGATTAGATTTTTTTCGGTAGGAGTTATGTTACTGTTAAAAAGTTAAATATCAGTTCTTTTATTTAATATATATATATATATATATATATATATATATATATATATATATATATATATATATATATATATATATATATATATATATATATATTAATACAAACAATACTATCATAACAGTTAGTGAAAATTAAATTCGCACTCTACCGAGTTTTGAACCCAGGTTGACATGTGACATTTGTGAGAAAACATTTACATTTAGCTCCAGTTTGAAGAGTCACATGAGGAGTCATACTGGAGAAAACACATTTAAATGTGAAGTTTGTGATAAGGTATTTAGATTTAGTGCCAATTTAAAAAGGCATATGATGACACATACTGGAGAGAAACAGTTCAAGTGTGAAGTTTGTGATAAAGTATTTAGAATTGGTACTAATTTGAAAAGGCTTATGATGACACATACTGGAGAGAAACCATTCAAATGTGTAGTTTGTAATAAAATGTTTAGTCAGAATGGATACCTCAAAGAGCATATGCGAATCCATACTGGAGAGAAACTGTTTAAGTGTGGTATTTGTGAGAAATCATTTAGATTTATTTCCGATTTGAAGAATCACATGAGGACACATACTGGAGAAAAGCCATTTAAATGTAAAATTTGTGATAAAATGTTTAGTCGCAATGGACATCTAAAAGAGCATTTGAGCATACATGCTGGAGAGAAACTGTTCAAATGTAAGATTTGTGATAAATTGTTTCGTCAGAATGGGCATCTAAAGGAGCATCTAAGGATACATAATGGAGAGAAACCATTCAAGTGTGAAATTTGTAACAAAATGTTTATTCAGAACATACATCTGAAGATACATTTGAAGATACATACTGGAAAGGAACCAATAAAATGTGAAGTTTTGAAGTAAGGTATTTAGATTTAGCGCTGATGGATAGACAGATGATGATAGATGCAGGAGATGATTGATTTAAATGTGAAGTTTGTGATTAACTGTTTAGTCAGAATAGATAATTAAAGGAGCATGTGACCATACACCTGTAGATACCAGAGAGAAACTATTAATGTGTGATGTTTGGTATAAAACTCACTTGGATTTTAAAACTAGCACTATGGGAATCCAGGACGTCTATTTTGAGAAAAATATAATTCTTACCAGCAAAGGTTGCAGTCCCCCTGGAAAACATTGGGCATACTTGAAGTGGCTAAATGTCCAGATGAGAAGAACCATTGGTAGCCATTGAGCTTAATTTTCTATGTTCTTCACACCAATAATATATTGCTCTTGTTTGTCCAACAGAGCTTGGCATCACACTCTATCATAATCTTGGCTGCTTTGCCATGCAGACCATCTCTTTGCCAGCTTTGTCAATTGCCGTTTAACCCCAAATTACTTATTGAAATTTGCAAACTGCATTTTGTCAAAGTCTTGAGGTATCTTGATTTTGGTGTCACATGTGCATGTACTACATATTTGGCTACACTCAGAAACAAACCTTATAATGAAAACTAAAGTTGTTTATATGATGTACATATATATAAAGAGTTCATGTATATATCTAGATCTTTCTGCCTCTGAATTTATTCATGGTAAATGTCAGCACAATTTCCCACCACACAGCAGTAGTCACATTTGTTGAACATGTTGCCTTGCTATTGTGTCATGTTTTTTTTTTGTGTACTCTTATATGACAACATGAACATCTGAGGGCCTTCCAACCATTTAATTCTGTTAGCTAAACTGATCGCAACATATTTTCCCATCCAGCAGATGAGCAGGACTGGTAAGCTTTTAAATTACAGCACAACTATTGCATGCATACAGAGAAACCATGCATAGGTGCTTTTCTGCATCTCAGATATAAAATTTGCATCCAAATATGTGATTAAGCATTTCTGATACCAATATTATATAGAAAGATACTTCTTACATATTTCAAACTTTTATATATTTCAAACAGCAGGGCTTGAAACTAGCGGTAGTACGTTAGTCTGAGGCTAGTAGATTTCCTGTCTGACTAGTAACTTTCATAATGTTAATAGTCCCATGGGCTAGTAAGATTCGGTTATCAACAGTCAATATTTGTTTATGCCATTCACTAATAAAGTCTTGACTTTGACAGTTATCCTGTAGAATCAGAGCAATAACCATTGTCAACAGTCATTAAATATTAACATGAGAAGATGAAGTCAATATCTTCTTTGCGTTTCTATAACAAGAGAATATCTGATTTGTGCATTTCGCTTAACAGCGTCTATTATGGTACTGTAATTAATAACAAAAGTTTGGTAATTGATTTAATGGTTAAATGATTAATGATGCAAAAAGGAATGAAGTTTAGTAATAACAGTTAAATGGTCAATAATTTGAATATTCCAAATACACTTCTTCCGCTCAACACCTTTATTAGCCTATCACATCACCTGTCCTTGTGTTCTACACTTCGTATATACTATATCTCTTGAAAATCATTCCTCTCTTTAAAAAAAAACAAAAATAAATGCAAATTAAATTACGCTCGTTGCAGGCAGAAGATCCAGAGACAAGAAGGAATATAAATAATGCCGACAAAAAAAATGGTTCCGATTATTGCATTGGAAGAATGCTTTGAAAATTTTTAAAGCAATTAACTCAGAAAACACAGTCAGTGGCGATCATGTAATCCCAGAAACAAGTCAAGAGGTGGATGTTGTCGATTTTTATTGTTTGAATGGCCATATTCAAGATTAAGAAAAGTTAAAAGTCAGTAACAATCGAGAAATAATAAAGCTGGTTCAGTCGATAATATAATATATTGAATGAATTTAAAACAAATCTTAAATGTTGTAATGTTAAATATTTATGTATAAATTTTTAATATAGTCTTGAATACTGGCTGTGTACCATAAAGTTGGATTAAAGGTGTTATTGTGCCAATTTATCAAAATAGAAGGTCACAATACTTATGTATCAGATTATAGAACTATTAATTTAGTAAGTTGCTTTGGTGATCTTTTACAGCAATGCTAAACTTAAAATTGTCTATATTACTTAATGATAATAAATTATTATCTGAGACTCATGGTGGAGTCTGGAAGTGCAAATGATAGGTGTCACCTCAAAACAGGTAGAGTGGCTAGGCTAATGTTACCTGAAACGAAAGTTATTGCATATTTTATCAGTCTCAGTTACTAGGGGATGAATATCACTTCTTTCTTGCTCTTACTTTTACGATGAAATACAAAATTGTATACGCCACTATTAAACTGCCATGATCAATATTTATAAATTTAATCAGTTAATTAATACAGGTAACGTATTACTCTTAAAATATTTGCAAAACTTTAGATTGTGTTTCCAAATATTGTTAACCCTGTTAAGCACTATGGAACATCCTCACATGCTATATACTCATCTTCTTTACTTATATTTCTCTGCAAAATATTTTTCAATACAGTATAATAAACCATGTTGTTTGGTTCCTTGGTCCATATCAGACTACTATATGAATCTATCGCTTTCACAAATGTATCGTTAAAATATGAATACATTAGTCAATGAATGCATACATTCACAAAAAACAAAAAAAGTTTGTACCTATCACTCTAAAAATATAATGCCAACATAGCACAATCAAGGGAGTCCCTTGCTCAGTTGGAAATAAGCTGAAAATTATCTAGACCTGTTGCTCCACAAAAAATTATAAAAACTGTCCATTGACAGTAGTGAAGGGGGTTAGAATAGCGACAATGGGAGTTATCATTAAAATATGGTCCGCGGCAGAAAAGCGACAAGATTTTTGGCGACAAATGGCACAGCCGCGGCAGAATAGCGACAATGGGAGTTATCATTAAAATATGGTCCGCGGCACTTTGGCGACAAATGGCACAGCCGAAGGAAGATAGCGAGAAGGGGAATTTTGTATTAGCACACCCTGGGTTTGTATAGCGACAAGAGAAATGGCCCAGGTGGCATGACGTTACGGTACTGAACACTTGGTAACAGTGTAGAAAGGAGCTGACCTAGTTGTCCTAAATACGCGCAGCTAGCACTACGATTCTAGTGAGGGACCTATAAAATTGAGACATAGAAACCGACATATATTACTATAAAACCTAGAGTTATATATAAAGCATTACATAGACTTGAAATATGTTGATGGTGTTCATAAATTTGCATATTTATAATGATGCTATAAATAGTTTTAATCAAGGAAAAGACTAACACCAAAATGGATGTGACTAAAAGTAACGCTAAAATGACGAAATTGTCCCAGACCTTAACCGAGACTAAACATGTCCCTGAACATTAATTTACATTAGTTTAGACTAAAATTAATACTAAAATTGCGACATTGTCCAATACTATAGTGGAAATTAAGAAAATCTGGAACATTAATATTCAAGTGACTGTGACTAAAAGTAACGCTAAACATACGAAATTGTTCCAGAATATGACAGAGACTGAACTTATCGCAGTAGATTAAGTTATATCAGGGTTCCTGCAGGTCATGGAATCCTGGAAAAAATTTGGAATTTAAAAAATAAATTTCAAGGGCCTTGAAAAGTTATGGAATTTGTCAAAACCTTGAAAAGTTTTGGAAAAGTCATGGAATTTGTGACAATGGAGTAAAAGATATTGATTACTTTAAATTTTATAGAGCACCAAAAACCGATTAACTAAAATGATAAAATTACAATCGATAAATGGTTTCAATTCATATAATAAGAGTAAGTACTCCTAATGGAAGTATCACATGATTTCAGGTGTAGTTCACTAAATAAAAGAAAGCAACTGGAAAGTAATGTATTTTGTTAATATTGCAAATAGGAACACATACAAAGACTACTAAGAATTGTTTCCTTTTTTCATTTCAATACAAATTACATTGATCATTGGATTATGACATGAATTCCTACATAAAGTCAAAGTGTGCTAGCCCATGTAAATTTAAAAAGTACATATTAAATATATTTGTTGTTAACTTATTTTAAATTGAAAGATGTTATTCCTTATGTTCATTTACTTGACAATGCAAGATAGCGCGGTCCTTGAGTTTTATGAAATGGCCCTGGAAAAGGTTTGGAAAAGTCATGGAATTTGTTTTTGTTAAGTCTGCAGGAACCCTGTTATATTTACTTAGTCTAAAAGTAGAAATAAGATTACCAAAATCTCCCAAACCATAGTAGAGACTGAGAAAAACTCTGGAGGATTGTATTCAGATTGCCTTGACTTAAAATATTCCACTAAATTTCAGAAATAGCGGACTTGAATGGAACCTGGTAACTAGTCAGATGTATTGGTTGTTAGAAATAGTTAAAGACGAAGTGTAGCACTAAATTCTGAAATTGCACCTGGCTTTAGCAGAGACTGAAAATAATCCAGAGATAAATTTTTAAAATGTTACCAAGACTTAAAGTAGTACTGAAATTATCTAAACTCATACCGACCTTCGTGGAAACTGAAAAATTGTAAATAAAAATTAAACTAAGCGATAATATTACATCTATGGTAATTAGCATTATGGGACCCTACTTTTTTAAATAGAGCGTCAAATTTTATAGCGTTAATATTAGCATTAACTGACCCTACTTTGTACTATAGAGTCAAGATTTATAGCATTAAATGGAACACCCTGGGACACTAACGGGAAGTTTGTATGGGAACAATAGGAATGGAACAGATAATGTAACGTCTCATTAATGGACACATGCAACCGAGAAAAATGTTTTTGTGAGTTAAACACAAATTATACAACAACTAAAAAAAGCTTTTCAGGCAAGAAAGAATAAGTCTTTTCGAGACATTAGACTGACCCTCTAAAAGGTTTTTATCGCGAATGCATGCTATCCTCACCACCGAAACGAGTAGCATAAAACACAACATATACTATCGCATCAACGAAATGAGCAGCACAAAATACACCCTATACCATCTCATCAACGAAAGAGAAGCACAAAACACACCCTATACCATCTCATCAACGAAAGAAGAAGCACAAAACCCAAAATATACCATCTCATCTACGAAAGAAGAAGCACACAACATACCCTATACCATCTCATCAACGAAAGAAGAAGCATAAAACCCAAAATATGCCATCTCATCAACGAAATGAGCAGCACAAAAACACACCCAATATTATCTCATCAACGAAAGAAGAAGCACAAAACCCAGAATATACCATCTCATCAACGAAAGAGAAGCATAAAACACACCCTATACTATTCACACCAACGAAACGAGTAGCATAAAACAAACAAAAATATACTATTCACACCAACGAAACGAGAAGCATAAAAAGAAAAAATACTATCTACACCAACGAAACGAGAAGCATAAAGCACAAAAATATACAATATAACCAACGAAACGAGAAGCATAAACACAAAAAATAATATTCTCATCAAGGAAACGAGAAGCATAAAATAAAAATATACTTTTTACGCCAACGAAACGAGAAGCATAAAAAATACCATCCACACCAACGAAAGAGCAAGCATAAAACACACAAATATAATATCCACATCAACGGATGAGAAGAAAAAAACCCACAAATATACTATCTACACCAACGGATGAGAAGAAAAAATACAAATATACCCTTTACACCAATGAAACGAGCAAGCATAACCACACGAATATGCAATCACACCAACTAAACGAGGAATCATAAATCGCACAATATTCTATTTCATCAATGAATGACCTTGCATAAAGCACACTTATATACAATTCACACCAATGAACGCACATGCAAGCACATGCTCAAACGTACGAGCGCACACAAACACGAGATTACTTGTTATAGCTGTCGCAAAAAGACTATAAAATCTTTTTACCATGCCAAAACCGTTATCATTGGTGATACAACAGATTCCTTGGAAGGAGATCCGTGACCATATTCAAACAGTGGAGGATTACCATTGCCTTTTACGAGAACTGTGTCCATTGAATTGGGGACGACGTATCGTGTGTGTCTTAGTGACTTGCTTTCTGGAATTTCGTTTACCGTCCGATGATTTGTGGACACTTTACGAACAGTACGTACCACTTCAAAAATAAAAATATGAAAGTGATGCCTTTAAATGCTCACGAGAAACTCATTCTCCTGAAAGCTTTGCGCTTTCATTTGGATACTTCTAAACCTTTACGGGAAAACAAGATTCGTCAACTTTTAGGTACCGAAGAGGTGTATGAGGATGTGTGTGTAGCTTGTGACTTACACCCTCACTGGACAGATGTACGTGACTGGAAAAGTGTGGGTTTTGAGGCCTGGACTAAAGAAGTGGCTAACTATGCCCGAGATTTGTAATCCTGAAACATTAAAACGTTCCGAGAAAAAAGTCACTTTTCTTTCTGTGTTAGTGACAATACCAGAAGAAGAAGAACAGCCTGTCACGGAGGAAAACCATTCTCTTCAAGACAGGACGGCCCTTGACCTTTCCGAAAGGCCATTCCAGGAGAACCTTTGTGTGACAGTATCAAACCATGTACAAACGTTTAGAACATTACGCATTATCCATAGGACACTACATTTGAATGACAAAAAATGTTGTCAAGTAGAAATTTGTTTGTATTCACGATAGTTGTGTTGATGTGTCTTTTATTCATGTACTTAACCATTTGGCTCTTATGTATTTATGTCTTTCGTGTTATTTCATTTTAAAGTTTGCAATAAACGTGTCCTGAAAAAGTATAAAAACTCTTGTCTTGTTTGTCGTCGTGTTACACGAAAGGTGACATTCCTGACGCTACTATGGCTACCTCTACTGTCTCTGCTCCCTCTTCCTCCACTTTCAAAGTCATTGACGAACATTTAGACCGTGCTAGTTGGGATGCCTTGTATCTTCGACATCCCTTTAACATGCTCATTGCTGGACCTAGCGGTTCAGGCAAAACCGAATTTGTCAAACGTTTGATCGAACATAAACATCATTTGATCGATCGTCCACCTCAACGTATCGTGTGGTGTTACAAAGAGTGGCAATCCGCGTACAACCTTCTACGAGAAAGTCAAGGTGAATCCATTGTGTTTGTGGAAGGCATTCCGGTCGAAGACGACGGTATCGTGTCTGTTCCCAGTCAAACCCATTTGGTTATTTTTGATGACATGTTAGGAGAAGACGAAGAAGAAATTAAGCTGTGGTTTACACGCAAAGGGCATCATCGTAATGCCAGTATCATTTACATTACCCAAAATTTGTTTCAACAAAGTAAAGCCCATCGTACCATCAGTCTCAATGCTCATTACGTGGTCTTGTTTAAAAGTCCTAGAGATAAATCGCAAGTGCAAGTCTTAGCCAAACAGTTAGGAACACCTTGGCTAACTCATGCGTACGAAGATGCCACTCAAACTCCACACGCCTATTTACTCGTGGATTTGAAACCCACTACCCCCGATTATTTGCGATTTCGTACCCATCTGTTTCACCACTGGTGTCAAGACGGTGGACCTTTCGTGTACTCAGCCCCGTCGTCGACTTAACCATGACCAGCAAAGACAAAAATAGTATAAAAACCTTGGTTACTTGGATTCTGTCTCACACATTGTCAACATGACGTCCCTTCAGTCTCATCTTCCCGTTAAATTGATTCGTGCCTTGTATGGCATTAGTCGCGAGAAAAATCCACAAATACGTGCTCGTGTCTTAGAAGCCAGTCTCAAAGAAGTCTTACGATGATTTACGGTGACAGCACGTCAATTACTGCAAGGCATCATTCAGATTCCACATTCAGATGTTTTGTTGACCCCTTCCCCTACACCTCAACGAGAAGAACTTAAAGCTTGGGTTAAAAAGAGGATGTCCACTCCTCCTTCGACAGAAGTAAAAAAGAAAGAAGGGAAACCAGAAGTGAAAAAAGACAAGAAAACCAAAGAAATTTCCTTACCACCATTACCACCTCCAACACCATTACCAAAACTACCTTCCACTCCGACTCCTGTGGCACATCGAACACGTAAAACCGTTTCCAAACCACCCTCTCGCTCCATAGCGAAAAGCATCAGCGAAGATTGGATCACTTATTAAATAAAAACAAAAAAGAAAAAAAAAGAAAAAATGGAGAAGGTCTTAGCTAGCATTTACTACGATCCATCTCATCGAGCTGGCTACGGAGGTGTTCAAAAATTGTATCGTGCTGCCAAAACAAAACTGAAAAGTGTCCGTTTACCTCAAGTGCAACGATGGTTACAAGAACAAGCTACGTACACCTTACACAAACCTATTCGACGAAAATTTTCAAGAAGTCGCACCCAAGTGGAAGGTATCGATCATCAATGGCAGGCGGATTTAGACGATGTCTCTCATTTGGCCACCTACAATCGTGGCTACAAATATTTGTTTTGTGTCATGGACGTCTTTTCCAAATTTTCTTGGGTCGTGCCTTTGACTTCCAAATCGAGCAGTGAATTAGTGCGAGCCTTGAAACTGGTGTTGAAACAAAGTGGTCGTCACCATCTTCGATGGCAAACCGACAAAGGTACCGAATTTCTAAACCAAGCTTTCCAAAAAGAATTGAAGAAACGTGACATTCATTTTTTTACCACCGAGAATCCCGAAACTAAAGCCAGTATCGTGGAACGTTTTCAACGCACTTTGAAAGAACGCATGTGGAAATATTTTACGCATCAACACACTCTCAAGTACATCGACATATTGCCACACCTCGTTCAATCGTACAACCAATCTTACCATCGGAGCATTGGACGTGCCCCTCAAAAAGTGACTCCCGACAACGATGTGACCGTCTCCGAGCGTCTGTTTGGTACGTCCCCGTCAGTCACTAGTTCCAAGAAAGGTAGACAGTTAGCCACAGGAGATTGGGTACGCATTGGCAAAACCAAACGTACTTTCGACAAAGGTTACTTGCCCAACTGGACCACCGAATTGTTTCGTGTCACTGAACGAGTGCGTGGTCGTTATCCTCCCGTCTATAAATTGGAAGACATGAACGGAGAAGTGTTAAAAGGAACGTTTTACTTACCCGAATTACAACGTGTGAACAAGAAAGAAGACGACGTGTACGAAATCGAAAGCATTGTCGATCGAAGAACACGAAAAGTGGGAAAACGACGTGTCAAAGAAGTCAAAGTACATTGGAAAAGCAGCACGGGGGGGGGGGCGAACCCTACAAAATTTTGCGACAACATCGATTAAAGCCTCAGAATGCCAAATGGAGCCTTCCTACGAAATCTCATATTTTAACAACAAAAAAAAAAAATAAAGACCCCATTTGTAAAATGAAGCCTTAGCGATTTTGTCGCAAATATGTTGTCATAACCACCCTCAAAATTACTGCCAATTGCTGTCATCTACGTCGCAAATATGTTGTCATCTCGCCCCTCCTGCTGCTGATTAATACAAATTATTTGTTAGCTTTTCACAAACAGACTAATCGATAATACTTCACCACGTAAATCAATTAAATTATTTGACTGATCGGTGTGTGTAAAATTAATTCTAGTTAGCAAATCATTTTGACATTGCATATAGACTGGATTAGTCGGATTTTCAACAATTAAAAATCCTGGAGGAGCTGTTGGTGCAAATGAATAAAGAATGTAACCTTGTCGGGCTTGATTTGATTGTTCCATATTAATTTGATAACTTCCTTCGATTACATCACACGTTAAATTAAGCGCGATCACCGATGAAATGTCCACATTGTTCGGTGCGATATGTCTACCGTCGCCGTCGGGAGAATTATTATGAGTGAGGATAATAGGATTTGGCTGGCTATCTTTCCATGATTGATAAATTTTATTATATCCTTCGTCGATGGCAGTTCTGAGTTTTTTCTTTAACTCGGGAACGTTATATCCTGGTAATTTATAATTTGGATTTTCATTTATATTTTTTTATAATCTTGGGCTGAACTAGTTTTTGAAATCGGGTTATTTTCATCAGTGAAGAGATTAGTAATCCTCGAATTAAATATTTCCATGTCATCGATGATTTTATTACCCGCAGCGACTACACTAGTAAACTCAGCTTGTGTAAGAAGGCCAGATCTTAACGAGGGTAATAACAACAAAAAATCATTATTCATTCTATCAAGGATATGATCTTTAATATCTACAAATATTGGACTTGTATCATGCATTTCCAATATTTCGTCCTCTCTTATAATATAATCATTAAAAAGTGGAATTATCCATGCATCCTCACCATATTGATCCTTATATCGACATCTTTTTGTGAAGTTTATATCCTCGAATTTTATATAAGCTTTGGATGGATTTTCAGGTCCTATTTCATCAGTGACGTAATCATATTTTACAGGCTCGGGCGTGGAATTACCAGCATTTCTAAGTGGATCTTCGGGCCATCCTAATACTGTTCTTATTGAACTGTTATAAATATCTACAACATACCCATGAGATCTTTTTTCAATTGTAGATGATAGTGTTGGTTCATGAACTGTTTTCGCAATTTTTGATTCCCTTCTAGTAATGGATTTTATTCTACGTTGTAATTCATTATTAATTTGCTCAATTTGATAGGACCCAGTTGGTATTGAAACAACTTTCCAATCTGGAGTGTCATCTTTTTTATTTCTATATGCAAATACCAGAGAATTATTAGGTCTCTGACCACCAAATGGAACCGATCTAATATTAGGCCAACTATGATACACTCGTAATTTTGCCAACGCGATTTCCTTTACTGAAACAGGTGAAGGAAAATTCACACTGAATTTAGGGTTTGTTGACGATATTGATACCATGCTTGTTTTCCGCGGAGTGGTATTTTCTGCTATCCGCTGAAGTAGTTGAATCTCTTGCGACATTATTATTATTATTTTACAATGTCTAATTTTGCAATAGATGAAAAAACGCTAGCGTTTTTAATCGTAGTATCATAAATACGTATCATCGCGGAGAATTCGTCTTCGGTAATTATCGTATCATCAATCGATGATGACATCAACGAGGATAATTGTGAGTAACCGATAGATACTGCTTGATGTTTTACTATATAGTCGTAAAGCTTTTCTTGAGAACAGGATGATATTTTTTTAGTAATAGCATTTGCAATTCCAGCAAATGTTGTCACCGCGGAAATAGCAATTGGGACAGCAATCGGAGCTACCATTGTTACTGACGATAGTATAATACCAGCACCGGCCATTATACCAGATACCGAGTATACTGTAACATCAATCGCGGTAATTCTCCTGCGATACTTTTTAATTTTTATTTCATACTCATCAATGAGTGTTTTGAGTTTCGTTAAAAACTCTTTGACGGTATCATAGCGATATTGCGATGACGGAATCATATTATTTTAAAATCTCAAGTGGTTTCTAATTGTTAAAAATTCTAATTTAGATCAGCTACAAACTCCATGTACCATACAAATGATGTCTTATTTAAATTAGGATCAGTGCTTGTTATTGTAAATCGTTTGTATTCACCCACGTCAATAGTCGTTGAAATCACGTTGTTGTATCCATATGAAGTCGATGATGATATATTAAACTGGTTCAGTGACACTATTGTTAATCGATAAATACCCTTGTTTGACACAGTGAGGGTTATTGTATTCTTTTTAGGTTCCCAATCTAATGGTCCAGAGAGAACTGTGTATACCATATTTATGATATTCCTCTCATGAGGAATCTTTATTTTTTCAAGTAGCGGAAGATTGTCTGTTTTAAACTTTGTAATATCCTCGACAGATTTTTTAATATTACTAATGTTATCTCTAATAATATTAAATCCAGCATCATTAATATTTTTAATATTGGATTTAATTTCATCAAAATTGGATTTAATTTCAGCGAGAGATGGAGAGGTTACCGATGGTGTTCCAAAAAAATCTATTAATCCTGTTAATTTCATCAAAATTGGATTTAATTTCCACGAGAGATGGAGAGGTTACCGCTGGTGTTCCAAAAAATTTATTGATAATATTTCTACGAAGGGAAGTATACGTTGTTATATGTTTTTCAAGTTCTTCATCTAAATTTTTTAATGCATCTGTGATTGTAGAAACAAGTACACCTGCATTGAGTTTTCCATCATTTGAATATAACACTATTGTATCTTCAACGACGTCGCGTCTTCGTATTAAGACATCATCCAATGAAACATTACTAGATTTCAATTTGCCCTGTCGATCTTGAAATACAACTATTTCCCCAGGAGCTACACTTGACAAATTTAATGTCTCGGCGATTTCATCTTCGATTATTTTTTTTACATTTTCGACAGCGAATTTACTATCGGTTTCTGTATTTTTTGACTCTGATAAAGGTCGTCCCCAAATATCAATCATTATACGAAAACGCTAACGTTTTTCTAAATCATAACGCTATCGTTTTTGCCATTGCCCACTAGTATATTCATTAAAAACAACTTGTGGTGGTTTCCTTGGAAATCTAGATATCTCTGCAAGGACGTTTAATACTTCACGACCGCATATCGGTGGATCATTTAACCGTTGTGTTGGTAGCGTGGAATAAAAAATTGGAGATGACTTTGTTATTGTAGATACATATCGCATGAATTCTTTTGGTGGAGCTAAACCATATGAATCAAAATAGACAATTCCACGTGGATCAATTGCATATGCGACCCAATGAGTTCCTTTTCCGCTGCTGTTATCAAGATTGATAATACCCGTTTCATTTTTCATTGGTTTTGACGGTAATTGATCTCTCATGAAAACTCCTCTAAAGTTTTTTATTGATAATGATTTTACAGCATCAATTAAATCAAAATTGGACATTGGTGAAAATCCAAGGGATTTTTCCACTAATAAGCCGTTCCTGGTATTCTTAGGCCCGTGCCCTTGTACCAATTGTATGGGGTTCCTGGTAGTCTTAGACCCTTTCCTTTTTTATAGCCTTTCCCAGTAGCTTTTTTCAGGGCCATTCCTGCAGCAGTACCAACGGCCCCTAACGCTGCCGCCTTCGCAACCACTGGGGCAGCCGCTGCAATCAATGCTGGAATAGCAGCTAACAGCGGAAATATACCACCTGATTTTATCATACTGGCGATTGCTGCTTTCGAAAAATCAATTTGAACTCCTCGTTTGTTCTTTAGCGCATCATTGAAATGTTTTATTTGACGATCTGTCAATGATAATTTATGTGCACCACCAGACATTTGAGTGGGTTTCAGGGTTATTGTGGTTCCACATTCTTTAGCTGACTTTGATTTCAATTTCTTGACCTGACCATCAGTCAACTGGACATTAACAATACTATATGTCATTCTATTCTACAACGTAATTTACACATTTAATTGATCTTATTGTGAAAATCCTAACTACATGTTTGGAAAATCAAATGATTTTTGAAAACATTACATGTTTAGAAAATCAAAGATTTTCTACTGGTGCATCAATAAGTCTCATTCGTCCGCCAATTCCTTCTAACAACATTGATTTATCACTGAGAATGACAGCAACTGCTCTATAATCTGCTATACCAGCAGGACATTGTACCCGAGCTTGGAAGTATATATCAACAACAGATTGTCTCTTCATGTCAAGATGTTCCAATGAAAAGTAATAAATCGGATAGTGTTTTTCAAAATCAATTTGCGATATTTGCAAACCAGTATCAACATTTTGATCACGACCCATATACGACAATATTCTATGATATACACGTGCTACGTTGTTGTTTTCATAATTAAGCTGTACAATCTCTGCTGGCTCTTGTTGTCCGTTTATTCTCAACGAAACTTCACTTACCCCTAATTTATCAAATATCATATGACTAGATAATTGACGACCCACTCGATTTGCATCCTGTAATGCTATAAAAATATGACGTGGAGCTGAAACACCTTGTTTTGATGCTAAGTGCCATGTAAATGTGCCATTTACATTATCCTGCTTCGTATCAGTCGTTGTTGTTAGCCAACTTAGCAATGATTTTCCACCTGTGTCCATAAACGATAGTAATTGTTGCTGTATTGTAATTGCTGGTGTCAAGACGGGTATCCATAGAACCAATTTATTTAAAATGACTTTACCATCATCAACACCATTAGCACGCCAGATTGCATCATTGTCATTTTCCTTTCGCACTAACACGACTGTATGCTTTGCTCCATAGATGACTTTTCTGACATTTCTACAGAATCTGAATATGTGAAATAACGGAATTGCACATGAAAACCGTGGACGCTGTCCTTTTAATGCTCCTTTTCGTGTTGCAAATCCTAGATTGAAATTATCATCGACCCTTTTTAAAATGTCGAATTCATTGTCTGGTCTAATTTCACGGTCTGGAATAGCATCGAGTTGTTGTTCAGCTTCTGCAGTAGCTCTCGCAGTTCGTACTTTAACAAATTGATAATGGTTCGGATGATCAGAAGTATCCTTAGCAAACATCATAGACGGACCAGCCGATCTTGTATAATCATCAGAATATCTCACAAGTCCGATTATTGTTGTTGCAATATCAACATTTTGTTTTATTGATTCAATTTCTTTTCCATCAATGATATATCTTGCACTGTTAAATAGCGCCATAATGCCATTATTTACGAAACCAACTCGGATATTTGGGTTATCCCCATATGGTGTATCAGCTGCAACATTTGTTACAAGCTCTCCTTCTACTTCAATAAATGCCTCACACGGCAAAAAGTATCTACTTGTATCTTGAACCTGAAGTTCAACTCTCCCCCGTTGATTAGGCTCTCTTGCAGGATAGGCATAATACTGATAGTTAATTTTAGAATCATCTTTATTTACCGGTGCTGCCATATCAAACGCTGGATCAGCAATTTTTTTAAATGCCATTTATACTAAAACACTATCGTTTTTCTAAATGTAATAATGCTATCATTTTCTTTTTCGTCTGAAATTTTTACGATTTCCTCCAAGACCACTTCCCGCTATCATACTTGTAATATTACTACTATCTGGTGAAGTCATTGCTAATGATGCTAGTTTTTGTTCCACTGCGTTATTTATCACTTTACTGACATTTGCAGGCATCATTGTTGTTGAAGGTAGCGGTGTTGAAACCATTTGTGGTGGTTTTCGTCCGAATGTAGATTTCACCAATGACGTTATTCTATTCTTTGCGGTAGAAAAGGCCGTTCCTGCAAGATCCCCAACAGCGTTAATTCCTTTATTACGAATAACATCAATGGCTTTCATCGCTAATTGTTTAGCAATTGGTGCTACTTTTGGGGCTATTCTTGTGAATAAACCCGCTATGGTATTTCCAAGGCCGTATCCATAGTATGCCTTATAAATGGGCAATCTTGAGTTTACCACATACACGTTTGTTGGTTTATCGTGATTATAGTGTACTATCATCTTATTTGAAATGACTTTGTAATTTCTAAATGCAGGCATTTCAGAAATTTCAATCGCTATAATAACCACTAAATTCCCCTGGAATTCCGTCCATTAACTCATCCAAGAGTTCTCGATACGTATGAATATCAATTATCCCACCTTGGAATAATCGTCTGCAAATATCAAATGCTTCATTAGTTATTTCGACTGAGTTATTCCCAGCTCGTTTACCTCCCATAAGAACCTCAAGTCGTGATATATCATTAATGATATTACTAGGACACATATGAGAATCATGATGAGAACTTCCATAACCCTTTCCTGAAGTACTTGCTAGTTCGGAAACGTTTTGAGTTTCTGGAGCTGGTTCGGAAACGTTTTGAATTTCTGGAGATTGTCGACCTTGACCTCGACCTCGACCTCGACCTCGACCTCGACCTCGACCTCGTCCTCGACCTTGTTGTTGTTTTTTCGTTGTTCTTTTAGTTCTTGTTGTTCTAAACCATACCTATCAACTCCCATTTTAAAAGCTCTGTACTCCAATGTATCCTTATTTAAATTGCCGCTAATTTCTTTATTAATTTTAAATAACCAATCCACCCAGTCATCTCGTTTTATTGTGTTTTTTTATACTCGTCTTTAAAAATTTCTCCCTAATATAATAACTTTTGACAGCAAAGTCACCAAATTTTATATAGTCTTCATTTTTCATTGCTAAAATTTCTCTGATTTTTTCTATAGCTTCATCAGTGAATTTCTCGTTAAAAGGAACACTTTTTTTAACGGGGTTATCATCAATATTAATATTACCCATTTGTCGTATTTCTCGCTGAGTTTGTACCTCACCTGAAAGTTGTTTTATTCCCTCCTTGGTTTTTTTCAGTTTCTGTAGCAATCTTTCCCAGCACATCAATAATAGGTACTGTTCCTTCTTTAGGGATGTCGCCTTATATAGCACGTTCTGTTGCAAGTTTCATATCTTTAGTGGCTTTAGTTACAGTAGCAAAAAGCTGTTCACTCCCAATAGAAAAGTCAGTCTGCGCTTGCTGTCTAAGTTGTAGTTTATCTCGCACGTTATCTCGAATTGGTATAAACTTTTTCAGTAATGCTAACCTCTCACGGGCTAGTCTGGTAGTTAATGCTTCTGATGTCATTATTGGAAATGCTAACGTTTTTTCAATTGTGGGTTTCAATGCTTGCATTTCCAGACTCATCAATCAAACGTCTTATAGATTTCACTTTCAAAGCAATCTCTGACCGAACTTGGTACTGTTCCCCGAGTTTCTTTCTAATTTCTTCAACTATACTAAATAGCCGAATGAATAAATTAATATCATTGTTATACAAAGAAACATTAACCGCTTTTTGGATTCTTTTTATCAGTGAATACATTTTAGGTAGGACATATCTTCCATGTTTCAATTGTATATTAATTTGTTCAAATTCATTCAAAAGTCTGTCTTCATTCAAAAATTCAGAAAGTACTATTCCTTGATTTCTTAAATTTGATATTTTTGTGATGATAGATGTAATATCTTGAAATTCCATTTATTGAATATTATTACTAATGTATTTTCTTATCTTTAAAATATTTTTATCGATTCCCCAACATACAAAAATTAACAAAAACATATACAATGCCTATCCCTTCCTCATTCGAGTTCCGAGGCAATTGAGGGCATACATTAAAGACTTATACAATACCCTAACCCCCAATCGAGTTCAAGGGCGGGTTATATGGGCATTAGACGTGAAATCCAAGTGATTTCTTTACAAACATTGAACATATAAATTGAAGCCTCATTTGGAAACCTCTTTCGCGCCAAACAACGATAAAGAGGCCCAGAGGCGGACAGTACATTCTTGGAACTCATTGAGTGCCTTCGCATTATATAAGCCCAAGGGCCACACACATAGATCTCCCAATTGGAAGCTCTAACGTAACAAATGCTATATTAGGTCTTCCGGAAGATATGTTGTGGGGGGACAGTACATTACATATAGGATGATTATATATATATACAATGAGATGATAGGATGGTATATATACAATGATTATATAGGATGATTATATATACAATGCAATTATATAGGATGATTATATATACAATGCGATTATATAGGATGATTATATATACAATGCGATTATATAGGATGATTATATATACAAAGCGATTATATAGGATGATTATATATACAATGCGATTATATAGGATGATATATATACAATGAGATTATATAGGATGATATATATACAATGCGATTATATAGGATGATATATATACAATGAGATTATATAGGATGATATATATATATATATATATATATATATACAATGCGATTATATAGGATGATTATATATACAATGCGATTATATAGGATGATTATATATACAATGCGATTATATAGGATGATTATATATACAATGCGATTATATAGGATGATATATATACAATGAGATTATATAGGATGATATATATATATATATATATATATATATATATATATATATATATATATATATATATATATATATATATATACAATGCGATTATATATACTAGGGACAGAGCACATTACATATAGGATGGTTATATATACAATGAGATGATAGGATGGTATGATAGGGACTGTAAAGGAGGATACAAACATGAAACGACGGGGCGGACTTTCTACACCCAATCTACCAATCAAAAGCAACCCAAGAAATTAACCATGGTTGCAGTTGAAACAATTCAACCACACCATGACAATGGCGTGGGAGTTTTGATTGGCATATATTGGGCTTCGCTTAAAGCCCCAAACTTTTACGGCTCATATTCTATATAAGGTGATAATAGACCAGTATCGATAAGCGAGTGTGTATTTATTTTCCTAGCATTTCATAGTGAAAATTGTGTAGTAATTTCAATGGAAACTAAATATTTAAATAAAACATTAAAACAAGAAATACAGCTGTTAAATAATAGCAATTTTTTTAATTAATTTCTATAATATGACGTTTATTTAATCGTAGTAATAATGGATTTACATGACGAGATAACTCTGTCATGGGATCTCTGTCAATTCAGGACCTGCTATTTCTAGAATGGTTCGAGAATGATATTTTTCTGTGTCATTGATAATTTTATTACATGTAGCTACCACACTAAAAAAACTAAATTACATGTAATGCGCTTTACTATTTTGACCTCACATACAATCTATTTTATTTGTAATTACAAAGTAATTTCATTTTCATACAAAATCTAAACAGCGCTGTTAACGTACGTAATTGGGATTTTTTAAAAATCTATTAATAGAATTTTGACCCAGTGTCTTGTGTTACACACGCGCGTTTCGGTACAATAACCATATTTACTATTTGTTTATGTGGCTGTTCCGGCTGTTCCAGCTACTGTCATTTACTTTTTTAATACATGTATGCGTGGATATTGCGAATAAGTATTGAAAAAAATATATGTACATAATGATATTAACGTGAAACGTTTATAGCGTTTTGCCCTATGGAAAATCGACTACTTTACCCCATGGTAATTGGTCTGAATTGTAAAATCATGCAAAAATGACTAAAATAGCATAACTCACTATTGAAAGTTATCTAGTAAATAGGAAAACTTTATTCTATGTCCATTTTTCTTTGAGATAGCTGTTTGATAAATCCCTTCAGCAACTTTTCGTACTGAAGGCATACATATTCCAAAATATTTTCCCGCAGCATTCATTGATAGAAAAACTCTTTCTTCATTCGTCGTTGTATCAAATGATTTAACTCCCCTGCGTCGTTTTGAGTATTTCCCTGTCTTTCCTCTTTTTGTATTCTCTCTTTGAGAAATGCATTGTAAATTGGAAATCGCGTTATTTAAAGGATTAGAGTCAATATGATCAATAACATTACCATCTTTAATCAATCCATAAAATGCTTCATATACAATTCTGTGAACGTAATAGTTCTTTCTTCCAGCAGTAAATTGCAAGTATCCATGATTATTAACAAAACCAATTGGCTTTTTCAGTCTACAGTGTCTAAGATCACCATCAGCAGATATTTCATAATTAACAAGTATTTGATGTGGTATGAATTCTTGCTCCATTTATATATAATAATACTATTTATCTAATTCATTATTTGCTTTAATTATAAATCTATTAATGTAGTCTTGAGGGTTTTTTTTATGATTTTGTCTTTGACAGAGTCATGGTTAGCGTTAACGATAGCGTTTTATATTCGTTTATCATAATAACGTTTTAATTCTCTAAACCGCTTACCCCCACAATTGATACATAATTGTGATTTTCCTCGCACACCCACCCCACAATTTATGCATGGTGCCGGGCCTGTCAAATTATTTCTGACACTCTGTAAGTGATATCCACAGAATTCACCTCTACACGATTTATTACATGGGGTTACTGATCCAATCATAAGCCATTTGCAGTGATTCATTATATATAAACAAAATATTCTATTTAAATGTTTGCTTTCTTTATATGAATGAAGAATTCAAGAGATTATCGGCAATCAAGCCTTGGAAAAATATTAAATTCAATCTTGATAGAACCCTCGAAGACGTACCAAAAGAGAGAATAAATAATAGAAGTCTGATTAGAAAAATACGAGATTGAGTTCATGAGTTTAAACAGGACGGTGCATCACACACCTGGTCAACATTTAAAATTGATGGTGTTGTTGATGCTAGAATGAATGATGAAACAGAAGCTATGATGCTATCACAACTTGGCAATAAACGGTATTTTCTCAGAGTGAAATTCATTATCAATTTAGAATCGGGCGATTGGGTTATAAGAGACAAGTTTGAGCCAATTCTCAAAGATAAGACAACAGTCATTGTTAGCCGTGATTCCAGACCAGGGCTGTTAACTGGAATTGATAAACCATACTATGAAAAAGCGTATCCAGAAACAGCAATTGTTTATGGGATGTATCCGTTAAATAAGAAACCTGACATTGGAAAACTAGCACCAATGAAACAGTCAACGTCAGTGGAAAAACCACTCAATTGTGCGGAACAATGTCATAGAACACTTTACAAATGCACTCCGTGGGAATAAATTAACCGATCTAAGACGTAAAAAAATAGATCAATGGGAGCTAACAGTGAAAGAGAACGGAGCAACTATTTCCGATATAGCTAGATTGGAAAAGTCGTTGAGATTTCCGATAACCGTTTCAACGATAATTGGCGAAGTATTATACGAATCGAAATACAATAAAAACGGAGCTCCAATTAAAATTATTGATCATAACAAACACGCATGGACATCCGCAGTTACAATATTCCCGCGAGACAGAACAGTGAAATATATCCCAGAAGAATTCACCAAGGATGGCATTCTCACTGAAGAAAGATTATTCGATGCTATTGCTAGTTTGTGTAAAAACGACCCTGTATCAGTATGGCTACTTCATAGTTTTGAAAATGAAGAATGTCAATTCAATCAATTTGTGAAACCTAACGGTGAATTATATCGTACTGAAAGTCTACATAATAGGATGAAAAATCTAGCAATAAGTCTCAGTGAAAACGCTAGCGTTTTTAATGGAAAACCCGAGTATTACGAACAGTTACTTACAAATTGTTTTACAATTCCATCGGTTGCAGCTCATTTTGCAAGAAAGAAAAATAATTGGAAACCAACACGAAAAGAGTTTTTACAAGATGTTCAATCCAGCTGTTTGGAATATTATCATGGCGGTCTATGGAACGTTAAGTACAATCGTGAAAAGTATGATATCAGTTGATATCGTTGCCTGTTATCCAGGAAGTTTTCTAGGATATGGATTCGCTGGTGAGTATTTTAAACGGTTTGGACATCCCATACATGAAATGACTCGCGTTGATATTAATGGACCACTGCCTGATTTTGATTTGACCGGATTTGCTCGCGTAGTATCATTTGAATTCGCTGAAGGACTTCATCCGTGTTGTTATGTTTGGATTGGTAGACACATGGCTGAAAGGATGTGGTTACCAATAGTGTTATTGTGATATATGATTGATTGTAAAATGTTAGTTTCGTTGATTGTCAGCGAAGCGATTATCTCATATCAAAAACAAACCAATGTCTGGTTACCAGAACCAGAATGTCTTGATAGTATAATCGATAAGTCTAGAAAACATATTGATGCTGACGAGGAGTACATCATTGAATGGTCAAAAAAGATATTTAATCAACGAAATAGTGAAGCAAAGGATCTCGGCCTAAGAATAATCGGTAAATTTACACAAGGTGGAAAAAAATTCAACTTTAAAAGACAATCCTCACGATTGATTATAGATTATGCCGAATACGACTTCGTTATTAAAGATGCAGTAGAGAAAAATAGATACGCAAATTGTAAAACAGCCTTCTTGTCCAATAAAACAAAGTTAGGTAGAATTGTTACTTACAGTGATGGAGAAAGCTCTGCATATCTACATTTAAGGGCTTCTATGCTGGGTTATGCATCTATCAATTTATTTGCAATGATAAATAGATTTCCTAATATAGCAGTTAGAGTTGCAATTGATTCAATGTATGTCGATAAAAAATATATCAAAGAGGTAACTAAATTTACTAATAGCGAAGAGACTTGGGGAACATGGCGAATTAAACGTGAAATACAACGCGATTATTCTGAATCAGCAGACGTTGAGATTAAAAGCAGTTACCTGAAAAACGATAATTCTACCAGTGAAAAATCCGAAGGATTTTCTATGTCTAAAGCACCACCGATATCAGATCCAATTTGTAGATATAAAACAGTTTATTTAAACGGTTTTGGTGGATCTGGAAAGACAACACGTGTGATAGAATTATATCGAGAGAGAACGTCCATGATTGTACTCACACCAACCCATAGACTAGCGAGAGAGATAAAACAACGAAATGTTGAAGCTTGCACGTATCATAGTTTTTTTCGATACAATGGCGATGCTTGGACTCCTGAGCGAATGGGTGAGAAATTTATTCCTTCGGTTATTATTTGGGATGAAGCATGTACTGTTTCAGAAGATGTATTAAAAATGTTTCTTGGTTGGTTATTGCAAAATAATACAAAAGTTAAATTGTGCGGCGATCATGGTCAACCACCACCATTTGTTGGTAGAAGTCCACATAATTGGTTAGAAGGATTTGTTGATTATTACGAGGAAAAAGATACTGACTATAGAGCACTCGATGAGCAGATAAGTGAGTTTAAAAAACTAATTAGATTACAACCCTATAGAATTCAATGTGAAGTAGTGCGTGAAATAATTTCTGAAACGCCTATGAATGATTTTTGGGAAACATGGAGACCAAATGATTTTGTAGTAGCAAGTAGAAAGATAGTCAGAGACATACTTAAGAAAAAATTGTTTGAGCTACACAAGATAAAATTCCCTACATTTCCAGTACCGTTGTGTTATAGACCATTGGATACAGGAAAGCAGAATATTGAAGTTGAAATTCCAGGCCAGACGGAGAAACAGATTCTAGTGTTAAATGATATTGTGCTAGTTGATATCAATGCTGTAGAAGATGCATTATGCGCTGATAAATCACCATGGACGCTTGGTTATGTAACAACAATACACTCGTCACAAGGATTGACCATCACGGATACAATTGTTTGGATAGTTGATAATCGCATTGAATGATCAAATTTAGTCTATCTCGCAGAGTCCAGAGTACGACGAATAAATCAACTACGAAGGATTGTTTTCGATGATGATTTTAATACAAACGATGATAACACTGACATTAGCATCATTAATAAAATAACTCTCTGGTTACAAACAGCAGGACAAAAAAAACCAACGAGAATTTGATATTAATGCTGAAGCAATAATCGCATTAAAAGAGCAACAGAATAATCACTGCGCCAGTTGCAATTGTATAATGCACTGGCAGTATTCGGATAAAGACCCTCGACAATTCACCGTAGACAGAAAAAATAACAGTCTTGGTCATGTCAGAAACAATGTGATGTTGACCAGTCTTGAGTGTAATAGACGTAACGGAGCTAGTTAAGACCAAATGGCGGTAATTGAGTATCGTCCGGAATGACTTGTAGTTGTTCGCGTGTAAAACCACGCTGAGGTGAAGTTGAATCCAATCTGTAGATTGGAGGTCTACCAGTTGATCGCGTTATAGTTGAAATTTTATGCGTAGTAACACTCCATATAGGATCAGTAGCTCTTCTTTTACCACCTTCAAGTTCTCCTGGTTCGTATAAATATCTCACAGTAACATCACCGAGAACTGGCTGAGTGCTAACCCGCTGTGGTTCTTCTGGTATATATTTTTTTTATTGCAATATTTGGTTTCATATTAATAGTTCGAGTAATCTCGTTATTTAACGCTGCATCTACACTCGGTAACCTTTGGACCCATTCACGAGATTGTTCTTCTTGGATGAATTCTTTTGTATATTGATATCCAAATAACAGTTCTGCAAGAGTTCGATTAAATCGTTCTACAATTGCCTGATCACGATGTAACGCAGTATGTCCCCGTCGTATTGTAACATTATGAGTTTTCATTGTTGATAGAACAACACCTTGAAACTCTTTGCCAGGATCAACTTGTAATAGATTTGGCCATCTTAGAGGACCTCGTCTATAAATCCTTTCAAATGCAGAAGCGACTTCAGAAGCTGACTTTGTTTTCAATGGTTCTGCTTGTTTAAATCGACTCTTAATATCAACTACAGTTAGCGCGTATTTGTAGCCATGGTCATGTGGTAAAAACAATAAATCAGCCTGATGAACTTCATTGGGTACGGTAACATCAAAATGAGAATAATTAATTTGTTTAGGCGGTGGTAGATAAATTTGCCATATAGCTAGTTTGGATAACCAATCTTTCGCAGTGGATTTTTTCACTTTTGCAACGTTAGCGAGTTTACTGATTGCTGCTTTACCCTTCCAGTATCCTTTCGGAGAATAATAAATAGATTCCATACTATAAAAACACTAGTGTTTTTAATTACCAGCACCTAACGCCAATTTGCCTTTCATAGCTGATTTGACCAACCATGAAGCCAATTTTTCTTTGAAGGATTTATCGGGAATAGCATTTAACGCTTGAATTAATTTTACATCCGCGAGATGTCTATGTTGCAAATTATTGCTTTTATATGCAACATCATGAGCATGACATGCCTTATCAATAGCATTTATCGGATACTCACCAGGCCTGAGCTGATTTTGATCAGCAAGTCTGATATCTAATCTCGTTCCGGGACCACAGTAACTATATCCTGGAATTTGTTTTTCTCCGGGGTATTTTGCCCATGGGGTTCCGGGGAGTTTTCCAAGTTTTGCGGCAATATCACCTCCGAGTTGCTTTTTTTTAAAAATCGAAATTTTTTTGTACCACATGTTACACACTTACCAGTAAGCGCTAGTCTATTGTTTTTAGTTGTAATGGTTGTCTGATCGGTTGTATCAGTACGCTGTTTACATTTAACACAATATAGATCCATAATTTATATATAGCGTTATGAATATAATTAATTTTTCAGCGACTAAAAGAATAGAACCGTTGAAACACCACGCAGCGCTTCCGAATTTCGTCCGTGCCATTATAATCGGACCATCTGGATCGGGTAAAACACAATTGCTGCTTAATTTGGTAATGCGATTTATGAAGTGGGATAAATTATATTTAGTTGCCCCATCCGTTGATGATCAACGGTGCTATGAAGTGCTAAAGATTATAATGAAAATGCATCAGAAATTAAAGGTGAAAGTGTAATTGACTTTATTACTGATATTAATGATGCACCATCAGTAGAAGATCTCGATGGAGACATAAATAATATTGTAGTGTACGATGATGTAATGTTAGATAATCAAAAGAACCCTGCTAGAATATTTCCCGAGGTAGGCATAAAAACACTGATGTGATATATGTCACTCAACGATATACTCAAATTCCAAAAGTGATTCGCGATAACTGCAATATTCTTGCTGTATTCAATGGCGCTGATACACATACTTTACGAAATATTTGGCAGACATGGTGTTCCGATATGGACTTCAATGGATTTAAAAATTACTTTACTCATGCTCAGTCAGTCCCATATGGATTTATAACAATAAATTTACATGACCCTCGGTCACGATATCGTATTGGACTTGATCAAATATTTGGTTAAATCATTTATATTAATCAGCAGCAGGAGGGGCGAGATGACAACATATTTGCGACGTAGATGGCAGCCATTTTGAGGGTGGTTATGACAACATATTTACGACAAAATCGCTAAGGCTCCATTTTCCAAATAGGGTCTTTATTTTTTTTTTGGTTAAAATATGAGATTTCGTAGGAAGGCTCCATTTGGCATTCTGAGGCTTTAATCGATTTTGTCGCAAAAATTTGTAGGGTTCGCCCTCCCTGCTGCTGGAAAGGATATCCGTCAAGTTTTTACTCGTGGA